>JAQQSO010005321.1:0-12136 GCA_028658305.1 Pachyuromys duprasi
GTCTGGTCAAAACAGTCCCCCAATCCACTCAGTCTGGAGTGGTTCCCATGATCAGTTCGTGCCCGCCGCACACCCGCGGGTCGAAGCAGAACCCGAGTGCAGTGTGCGCTAGCAGGGTGCAGTTCAGTGAAAACGGCACCCGGTTCCTCCCCAGACTGCCTGCCAGACTGTGTGATCCAGTCTACAATGGCGGGTGCGGGTGCCCAGCGCCGCTGCTCGTTCCGATCAGAGCTGTGTGCCGCTGGTCACCGGGAAATTTTTCCAGGTAATAACTGGGGTGTCTCTAGGGTTTTCCCACTTGATTTTCTCACCGTAGGAGTTCCGCTCACCTGGCACTCACAATGCTGGCGTTTTAGGTCCCAGAGTTCAGTCTCCTGGTCGCTGCGTTGTTTCTGCTCTCCTACTCCTCAGACACAGTGTTCTCTCGTGGCAGCCATCTTGGATCTCTGATTGATACATTTGTAAAAGCTTATCCATAGTATAGATTTTGTACAGATGAAAATGAAATAACCATGAAGGTGTGGTACAAATTGTGTAATTTAATTATAAGAAACAAATAATCTAACATAAATTGGCCTTTGTAATTAAAGTCTCATACTGTGAATTTGTTTTCTAAGATGTTCCCCACAATTTCATATTCTACCTTAAATACTCCACTCTTTTCTATCATATCTCCTGGAATCTAATTATCCAAATGGGAAGACGCTTACCTGACATAGGCGTTTTTCACTGACACTGACAGTTTCTCCCTCCCTTTAACTGATATTATCAGACTTCAAAGGTATGCCTGCGAATGGACCTCAAATGACCCCAGCCTGCAACTTTCAAATATTTCAGCTGTGGCTTGTAATCATGAAGCAGAGATGAGCCAGCCTACAGTGAGCTATCTCGATTTTTGACTTTTGGAGAAACCTAAGGTATAATAAATGCTTATCATCCTTTAAAGTAGGTAAAATTTTGGACAGGTTGTTAACAACCAACAATGAATACAAGTTGATTTGCTGAAGAAGATTAGAAATATTTATTTTTTAAATAAGTGTCAGGCATGATCTGATTAAGCATTTGCCTATGTGTCTTTAGGCCTTAATAAAAACTTTAGGGAGGGTTCCAAGATGGCGGCACCAGGAGGACACTCTTTCTGACCAGTAGCACAGCAGGATCTGCACTGTGACCAGCAGACAAAACTCAGGGTCCTAAAACACCAGTGACCTGTGTTTCCCAGGCGAGAGGACACCCCAGGGTGTGGGATTCAATCACCTTCAGCTCTCCCAGCCAAATCGTGAAAGAGGTCCTGGTTCCACCAGGCATTTGGTCACCGAGAGCCACATGCTGGCATGCTCTGATCACTGTTCCAGGCTGCACAACATGGGAGACTGGGGTTTCCAGTTGAGAGAAAACCCCACAGTGCAGGAAATGATCGGGACCAACCTTTAGGTCACCCAGATAATCCCTGGAAAAAGACCAGGGTCCAGCGGACACTCAGGAACCAGCCCAAAACTGGGGACATAGGAGCCAGCAGAGTCTTGCCTGAACTTCTGACTAGCCTAGCGGAATAGAACTGTGCGTCCCAGGCCTCCAGAGACTGAGCTTCTCTGTCAGGTGACCCACAGAGAGGGGAATAGCAGATTTGACCTCAGAGCACTCAGCCAACCCCCACCCCCAAATAAGTTCTCGGGAAAAGCTACAGTTTCAGCAGACATCCAGGTGCCCAATTGCCAGAAAGGTGGAGGCAGGCACGTGCCAATGCCAGTGGTTTCTACTCACCATCCCAGAAAGAATTGTGGTCACCAAAACACAGTCTGGGTGTCGCTACCGGGAGGAAACCCCACAGCAGAGGGATCATCAGGTCCTTCACTCAGGGCACCCAGCTCCAGAAGACTTTCTGGTTCACGCAGGTTCTCTGCTCTAGCCTTCTACTTCAGGCATGAGTGCCCTGCTCTCCTGCCATTGATTACTGCTAGGGCACAGAGGCACACAGCTGCAACCTCAGACCTACAAAAGCCTGAGAACCATCACAGCAACCCTCAGGTACTGGTCCAAGTTGCGACTGGTTATCCCTAGCTAATCTGACAAAACCTCAGGTCTCCCTGGTTCTTCAAAACCCTGCACCCCCCAAAAATATATCTTAAGAACAGCAGCTGCAGCTCACTAAACTCAGAGCAAAACACCCAGCAGTAGGGAAGCCATCTCCAGGACTTTTCCTGATGAGAGGAGAGCTTTCCTGAACACCACAGTTATCACACAGGTCCATATGCCTGAGGTGAACTGTGACAATTACTCAGAAGCACCACCATTCAGTTGTGTATACCCAAAAAGCAGAGGATATCTACTTCAGAACCCTGCCAAGGGGATTCTCCCCACCCCAGGAAGTAGCAGACACCAGAAATTAACAGACAACACCTGAAAGAGCCAGACAGGTAGAGACCAGTGTAAAAATACATCCAACAAAAGGCAAAGCAGTATGGCATCCTCAGAACCCAGTTCCCCCAGGGACAAGTAGCTCTGGACACCCTAACATAAGTGAAATTCAAGAAGATGACCTCACATCTATGCCTATGAAGAAGTTAATGGAGGAAGCAATTAAAATGCATAAAGAGAGGGAGATATAGTAAAACAGATTATGGCCATCTGTAAAGAAATACAGGAAGATGCAGCCAAACAGTTTGTGGCTTTCAAAGAGGAAATGATTAAATCACTGAAAGAAATCAAAGAAACAGCAGAATGTTCAAACAAACTGGAAGAAATTGAAAGAAAAACAGGAAAATGCAATCACACAGGTGAAGGAAATCAACAAAACGGTTCATGATCTGAAGACAGAATTGGAAAAACTAAAGAAAACACAAATGGAGGAAATCATGGAGAGGACGAACCTAGGAAAGAAAACAGGAACTACAGAGGTAAGCATAACCAACAGACTACAAGAGATGGAAGAAATACTATCAGGTATGGAAGATACAATGGAAGGAATGGATGTATCTGTCAAAGAAAACAATAAATCTAAGAAATTCCTGACACAAACCATGCAATAATAGGAATAGAAGAAAAAGAAGATTCCTGTCTCCAAGGCCCAGAAAATATTTTCAACAAAATCATAGAAGAAAATTTCCCCAAGGCCTATAAGAATACAAGAGGCCTATAGAACACCTAAAAAATTAGACCAGAAAAGAAAATCCTCCCACCACATAATAATCAAAACAGTAAGTATACAGAACAAAGAAAAAATACTAAAAGCTGCAAGGGAAAAAGGCCAAGTAACTTTTAATGGCAAACCCATCAGAATCACACCTGACTGATCAACAGAGACTATGAAAGCCAGAAGAGCCTGGATGGATATCATGCAGACCCTAAGAGAACAAAGATGTCAGCCTATGCTACTATACTCAGCAAAAGTCCCAGTCCTCATAGAGGGAGAAAACAAGATATTCAATGACAAAAACAAATTTCAAGAATACCTACCACACAAATCCAGTGTTACAGAAGATACTAGAAGAAAAAATACAACCCAAGAAAACAAACTACTTTCATGAAAACACAGGAAATAAATAACCTCACTACAGCAAAACAAAAGTAGCCAAGCACACAAACACACTACCATAGCCAACATCAAAATCAAAGGATCTAACAGCCACTGGTCACTAATCTCAACATTAATGGACTCAATTCTCCAATAAAAAGACATAGACTAACAGAATGGATGTGTAAACAAGACCCAGCAATCTGTTGCATACAAGAAACACACCTAACTCACAAAGATAGACATTATCTGAGAGTAAAGGACTGGAAAACGGTTCTCCAAACAAATGGACCCAAGAAACAAGTAGGAGTAGCCATTCCAATATCTAATAAAATAGACTTCAACCAAAATTAATCAAAAGGGATGGAGAAAGACACTTCATACTCATCAAGGGAAAATTCCACCAAGAAGATATCACAGTCCTGAATATCTATGCCCCCAATACAAGGGCACCAACAATGTAAAAGAAACATTAATAAAACTTAAACCACACATAGGTCCCCACACATTAATACTGGGAGACTTCAACACACCACTCTTAACAAATGACAGATCAACAAAACAAAAATTAAACAAAGATACAATAACTCTAACAGAGGCCATGAATCAAATGGACCTAACAGACATCTACAGAACCTTTCACCCATACACAAAAGAATTTACCTTCTTCTCAGCACCTCACGGAACCTTTTCCAAAATAGACCATATATTTGGTCACAAAGCAAGCCTGAACAGATACAAGAAGATTGAAATAATCCCTTGTATCTTATCTGATCACCATGGCCTAAAATTGGAGCTCAAAAACAGAAATAGCAAAAAGCCTACACACACATGGAAACTGAACAACTTGCTACTAAATGACAAATGGGTCAGGGAAGAAATAAAGAAAGAAACTAAAGTCTTCCTAGAATTCAAAGAAAATGAAGGCACAACATACCCAAACTTATGGGATACAATGAAAGAGGAGTGTTAAGAGGAAAGTTCATAGCTCTAAATACCTTCAAGAAGGAACTCGAAATATCTCATTCAAGCAGCTTAATGGCTCACCTAAAAACCCTAGAAAAAAAAAGAAGCAGGCGTACCGAAGAGGAGTAGACGGATGGAAATAATCAAACTCAGGGCTGAAATCAATTACTTAGAAACAAATAAAATAATTCAAAGAATCAATGAAGCCAGAGCTGGTTCTTTGAGAAATTCAACAAGATAGACAAACCCTTGGCCAAACTAAAAGGCAGAGTGACACTATCCAAATTAACAAAATCAGAAATGAAAAGTGGGACATAGCAACAGAGACTGAAGAAATCCAAACAATCATCGGGTCTTACTTCAAAAGCCTACATGCTACAAAATTGGAAAATCTGAATGAAATGGACAATTTTCTTGATCAATTCTACTTGCCAAAGCTGAATCAAGACCAAGTAAATCAATTAAATAGTCTTATATCCCCTAAGGAAACAGAAGTCATCATCAAAAGTCTCCCATGCAAAAAAAGCCCAGGACTGGATGGTTTCAGTGCAGAATTCTACCATAATTTCAAAGAAGAGCAAACACCAATACTCTTCAAACTATTCCACAAAATAAAAACAGAAGGAACATTACCAAACTCATTCTATGAAGCCACAATCACCTTGCTACCTAAACCTCACAAAGACCCAACAAAGAAAGAGAAATTTCAGGCCAATCTCCCTTATGAACATCGATACAAAAATATTCAACAAAATACTTGCAAATCAAATATAATGACACATCAAAGATATGATCCACCATGACCAAGTAGGCTTCATCCCAAGCATGCAGGGGTTGTTCAATATATGGAAATCCATCAATGTGATCCACCACATAAACAAACTGAAGGAGAAAAACCACATGATCATCTCCTTAGATGCTGAAAAAGCATTTGACAAAATCCAACATCCATTTATGTTTAAAGTCTTGGAGAAATCAGGGATACCTGAACATAATAAAGGCAATATACAGCAAGCCTATAGCCAACATCAAATTAAAGGTGAGAAACTTAAATCAATCCCACTGAAATCAGGGACAAGACAAGGCTGGCCAGTCTCTCCATATCTCTTCAACATAGTTCTTGAAGTCCTTGCTAGAGCAATAAGACAATTAAAGAGGATCAAGGGGATATAAATTGGAAAGGAAGAAGTCAAAGTATCACTATTTGCAGATGATATGATAGTATACCTGAATGACCCCAAAAATTCTACCAGGGAACTCCTTCAGCAAAGTGGCTGGATACAAAATGAACTCAAAGAAAAAAAAATCAGTACCCTTCCTGTATACAAAAGACAACAGGACTGAGAGAGAAATTGGTGAGACAACATCCTTTCCAATAGCCACAAAGGTCATCAAGTATCTTGGTGTGAACCTAACCGAGCAAGTCAAAGACTTGTATGAAAAAAAAATTTCCAGTCTCTGAAGAAAGAATTAGAAGATATCAGAAGATTAAAAGATCTCCCATGCTCATGGCTTGGCAGGATTAACATAGTAAAAATGTCCAGCTTACCGAAAGCAATCTACAGGTTCAATGCAATTCCCATCAAATTACTGACACAATTCCTTACAGACCTTGAAAGAAAAATTCTCAACTTCATATGAAACAAGAAAATCAGAATTGCTAAAACAATCCTCTATAATAAAAGATCTTCTGGAGGCATCTCCATCTCTGATCTCAAGCTGTACAATAGAGCAAAAATATTAAAAATTGCATGGTACTGGCATAGAAACAGACTATGGATCAATGGAATTGAATAGAAGACCCTGAAATAAATGCACACACTTATCAACACCTGATTTTTGACAAAGATGCCGAAACCATTCAATGGAAAAAAGACAGTATCTTCTATTGAGAATTCTCAATAGAAGAATATCAATTGCCAGAGAAACACTTAAAGAAATGCTAAACATTCTTAGTCATCAGGGAAATGCAAATCAAAACAACCCTGAGATTTCACCTTACACCCATCAGAATGGCCAAGATCAAAAACTCAAGTGACAACACATGCTAGAAAGGATGTGGAGAAAGGGGAACCCTCCTCCACTGCTGGTGGGAATGTAAACCTGTACAACCACTCTGGAAATCAATCTGGCGTTTTCTCAGACAATTAGGAATAGTGCTTTCTCAAGATCCAGCTATACCACTCCTAGGCATATATCCAAAAAGGCTCGAGTACACAATAAGGATATTTGCTCAACCATGTTTGCAGCAGCTTTATTTGTAATAGCCAGACGCTGGAAACAACCCAGATGCCCCTCAACTGAGGAATGGATACAGAAATTGTGGTACATCTACACAATGGAAAATTACTCATGAATAAAAAAACAAGATATCATGAAATTTGCAGGTAAATGGTGGGAACTGGAAAGGATCATCCTGAGTGAGCTGTCCCAGAAACAGAAAGACACACATGGTATATGCTCACTCATATAGACATATGCTATAGGATGAACCACTAAAATTTGTACACCTAAAGAAACTAATCAAGAGGGAGGACTCTTGCTAAAATGCCCAATGCCTATCCAGAGGGCAAAGAGGATGGACATCAGAATAAGGAGAGGGCAGGGAACGGGTCAGGAGCTTGCCGTGGAGGGCCTCTGAAGGGCTCTGCCCTGCTGACTATCAAAGCAGATGCTGAGACTTATGGCCAACACTTGGGCAGAGTTCAGGGGAACTTATGAGGTGAGTGGGAAATAGTGGGATCTGAAGAGGACAGGAACTCCACAAGGAGAGCAACAGAACCAAGTGGTCTGAGCACAGCGGTCTTTCCTGAGACTAATGATCCAACTAGGTACCATGCATAGAGGTAGCCTAGGACCCCTGCACAGGTGTGGCCCATGGCAGTTCAGTGTCCAAGTGGGTTCCGTAGTAATGGGAACAGAGACTGTCTCTGACATGAACTGATTGGTCTGCTTTTTGATCACCTCCCTCTGAGGGGGGAACAGCCTTACCATGCCTCAGAGGAAGACAATGCAGCCGCTGCTGATGAGACCTGATGCACTGGGATCGGAGGAAAGGAAAGGAGGATCTTCCCTATCAGCGGTCTTGGGAAGGGACATGGGTACAGAGGGGTTAGGAAGGGAGGGATTGGGATGTGGAGAGGGAGGGAACTACAGGGGTATATAAGGTGAATAAAGTGTAATTAATAAAGAATTTAATAAAAAGTGAAAACCCCCCCAAAACTTTAGGGCATTTATTTATTTATTTATTTATTAGTAGGTGATTCATTAATTCCAAAAAGCAACAAATGGTTTACTGTTTCATCTTTGTATGTTAAATGACCCAGGAGAAAGATGTGGCTTTTGTTTAGAGTCTCAGAATGAGTCCTGAGTCTCTCCAGGAGTAAGGTATCTGTGGCTAGGACTGAAGTATCTGAAGGGCTTTGGCCGTTTCTAAAATAATCTTGATGTATTGACACAGAATACAGTCACTGTATTATCTTGCTGTACTTATCACTTTCTAGGACTTACAGAAATCTCAAAATCTCAATGAGCAGCCATGTGTAAACTGAGAATGGTTACCCTAGTGTCAGAAGCAATGACAGGCTTATACCTCCAGCACTTATTGTGGCCTGAATGAGAAATGTCCCCATGGGCTCAGATATTTGGACAGTTGATTGTGAAACCTTTAGGTGACCTTGATGGGAGATACCTTCCGCATTATTGGTGTCACTGAGTGTGGGCTGGGAGATTTCAAAGCCTTGCCCTACTTGCATGTCTTTCTATCTGCCTTTTTTGTGTAGTTGGAGACGTGTTCTGCTGGTTTCCTGCTCTGACTATATCCTGCCATGTTTTCCCTGTATAGACTCCCCCAATAAAAACCTGAATAAATGTTGCTGCTTTTGGTTGTATGTTTATCACAGTGACAGAAAAGAACACAGAACAGAAAATAAACTAGCATAAAACTTTTTTCTTTGTTTTTGCAGATATAGTTTCTCTGTGTAGCCCTGGCTATCTTGGAACTTACTTTGTCAACAGGGCTGGCCTCAAACTCAGAGATTTGCCTGCCTCTGACTCTGGGACTGAAGGTGGGCACTATTACACATGGTTTAATATAGCACTTTAAAAATAATGTTTGCTCTATGAAATTCCTCATATATGATAAGAGTGTTTATTATTATCTACTCAAGATTATCCTTGAAGTGAATATTTTCTCATATATTATATTGTCACCATCACTAGTAAGTCAACTAATGTTTTTATTACATAATTGTTCAAGAAGTTATAATGACATTGAATTCCATTTTTCCTTTAATTTCAAGACTATTAATGAAGATCCTCATGTGTGCCTATTTTATTTTAATTAGCTACCCCAGATTCAGGACAGAAATACAAATTTCAAAAAGGACTAACACAGAGGTGCTTTCCATTGTTTTTCCTGCACTTCCTGCTGCACTCAACTGAACTGCACTGAACTTAACTCCAGTCTCCCTGCACTGTTATTAAGTTGCCTCTTATGGTCTGTTCTCATGAAAGTTGGGCATATCCTATCATTTTCTTTCATTTTAAATACTTTTTCTATATTTTTTTTAAAAATATTTTATATTAATTACAGTTTAATCACTTTGTATCCCAACTGTAGCTCCCTCCCTCTTTCCCTCTCAATCCCATCCTCCCTCCCTCTTCTCCACCCATGCCCCTCTCAAAGTCCACTGATAGGGGAGGTCCTCCTCAATCCCATCTTCCCTCCCTCTTCTCCACCCATGCCCCTCTCTAAGTCCACTGATAGGGGAGGTCCTCCTCCCCTTTCATCTGACCCTAGCATATCAGGTCTCATCAGGAGTGACTGCATTGTTTTCCTCTGTGGCCTGGCAATGCTGTTGTTCCCCCTCGGGGGGGGGGTGGTCAAAGTGCCAGCCACTGAGCTCATGTCAGAGACAGTCCCTGTTCCCCTTACTAGGGCACCTACTTGGATACTTAGCTGCCATGGGCTACATCTGATCAGGGGTTCTAGGCTGTATCCATGAATGGTCCTTGGATGGAGTATCAGTCTCAGAAAAGACCCCTAGGCCCAAAGAATTTTTTGGTTCTGCTGCTTTCCTTGTAGAGCTCTTGTCCTCTCTAGGTCTTACTATCTCCCCCTTTTTTCATAAGATTCCCTGCACTCTGCCCAAAGTTTGGTTATGAGTCTAAGCATCTGTTTTGATACACTGCTAGGTAGGGTCTTTCAGAGGCCCTCTGTGGTAGACTCCTGTTCTGTTTCTTGTTTTCTCCTTCTTTCAGTGTCCATCCCATTTGTCTTTCTGAGTGAGGATTGATCATCTTACCAAGGGTACTCCTTTATATGTACAGATTTTAGTATGTTTATCCTATATCTCTTTCTTAATCTGTCGAATCCTTTTCTGATTTATGACTTTTTCCATGCCTCAATTAGACATCTAATTTTCAAACATGCCTGCCTCCTTTGATAAAATAACCTTACTTTCATTGAGATTAAAGTTGTGTACTAAGGGTGTATCTGTATTCCAGCCAGATCATACTGTAAACTAGAGCGTGTATGAATTCCAGCGGGATCACACAGACCTAGAAGGGCTTTGGATGTGATCCCTTGCCAGAGCAGCCATGTTGCTTGATTAAAGTCTGATCTGGAGATATCATTCAGGGAATAAGAGCTCTTTGTATGCAAGCATAAGGAACAGAGTTCTCAACTCAGCACACAAATGAAAAAAAAAAAAACGTGATACAGCTCTTCATCCATGTAACTCTCATTAAACCAGGTATGTACCCATCATGCATGCATATACCATACTCAGACAAATGCGTACACACAAACATAAATTAAGTAACTTTTAATAGAAGTAATGAAACTCAAAATGAATGTGTAAAAAAAAAAAACCAAGAGCAAAAATGTGTAATCTGTTAACTTGAAAACTCAACTTATGGAAATTAGTTCAATAAAGAAAACATTGTAGGTATGAAGACCAGAAGAGAGTAGAGTAACCTTTAAAATATGGTAAAATAACTGTCAGTGCAGAGTTCCACTGTCAGAAAGTAACAATCTCCTTTGATAACCAAAGAGCAGCCCACATTCTGACACTAGGGAATGCTAAGGTGCCATCACCAGAACACTTGCTCTACATTTGTGGTCGAGAGTCTCCTATGAAGAGACCACAATAACTTTAAACTCAAGAGAAAAAACAATAAAATGGGTAAAAGAAGTGGATGCTTATAATTTGCAATTCTTAAGTTATGTGTGATTCTCAAAACCAAAGACGTACTTTGCAGTGTTCACATGTCTTATTCATTAAAATTTTCTATTATTTCATTTTTTTGCTGTAGTATTTTTTTCTTGAAACTTCCAAAACACTTAAAGTGAGTTTTGTTGAGTGTTAACAAAGAAACACTCTTCAGTAAAAATTATTTTAAAGAAGCATCATATGTGATTAGTTTAAATGAACATGTAAATAGTATATGTACAGGTATATGAAAAAATCAGTAGCAGAGTTTATATTGGATGGGAGAGAGTCAAAGACCTTTTTGAAAATATTTTGAAAACTCTGAGTCCCTTTCTAGACTGTGTCCAACGTCGCTGATCACACACACAGGAACCCTCTTGAAGTTCCACGTGTGAGGCATTCCCCAAGGCTCTGAGATTGATTTCTATACTCCTCGGTTGTGCACACACCACAGCTTAGAATTCCTACCCACAACACGTTTCTGCATTTGATTTGTGCTCACAATACAATCCTGCAAGGCACAGCAACCTGTTGAGATCTGTGGCTGTGTCTTTCATTCTCTATCCTATTAGGTGCTGCCACTTTAACATTAGAAATGTTTTTTTGTTGTTGTTGTTGTTCCATTTTGTTTTTAATTTATGTATTAATGATGTGAACTGTTTGATAAGTTTTATTTATGGGAACTTTAATTTTAGAATTTCAGAGAACAGAGAGCTTGATGTCATAACAGCACTTCTAAACTTGGAACATATACATCAACTGGAGAGACAAATGTGTGGGATTTGATAATTAAGATCAGAATGAATTCCGCTTGTTTTTCTCCAGTTTAGAAAAATAAAATATTGAGCACACACATACACACACACCCATGTATCTGTAAACAGATTAAAATGGAGAAAATCTTGCATGTTATGTGAAGGGTTTACTTGTTATTAACATATAGCTGAAATGATTGTGATACAAGAAATCTTACCTGGGGCACTATATAGCAAAATGTAAGATATCATAATGTCACAACATTATGATAATCATGAGGAAATTTAACAATTTCACTTGACAACTCATATCTTAACATTTTTTTCCTAGTGTGTCTGAAGGATTTCTTTTTTTTTTAATTTATTTATTTTTATTTTTTTTAATTTTTTTATTTTTTGTTATCAATTACAGGTTAGGTACTTTGCATCCCATGCCCAGCCCGCCCACTCCCTCCCACCCTCCCCAACCCTCCCTCATCTCCTCCCTGCCCACTCCAAGTCCACCAGCAGGGGAGGACCTCCTCCCCTTCCATCCAACCCCAGCTCATCCTGTCTCCTCAGGGCTGGCTGCAATGTCGTCCACTGGGATCCAGCCAGTGTGTCACTCCCCGGCTTGTATGGGGGAGGGTCAAAGAGTCAGCCATCAAGTTCAAGACTGAAACAGTCCCTGCTTCCCTCACTAGGCC
>JAQQSO010005322.1:0-12136 GCA_028658305.1 Pachyuromys duprasi
TATTTCTTTAAGCTGCTTTTGTTAGAATATTTTATTACAGCAACAGAAAAAAGAAGACACCAAATCCTATGGAAGTAAAAGAAGTAATCACGGAACAAAGCATGGTGGTCCGTGCCTTGAGAAGATGAGACAGGAGGATTGATGTGAATTTGAGGCCAGCTTGAGCTTCATAGCACAGACCAGTTCAGCCAGGTCTACAGAGCAAAATCATGTCTCAGAAAACCAGGGAGGGGAGAGGGAGAGAGAGAAGGAGAGGGAGAAGGGAGAAGGAAGGAGAAAGGGATGGAGGGAGAAGAAAAAGAAAGAAATGTGAAGAAAATTAAAGAGAAGGGAATGAAAAGAAACTGTGGGAAAGCTTTAAAATTTTCACAGTATCTGGACTGTGAGGCACTGCTCTGCAGGCCTCAGGACTGAGAAATCCCAGCGGCATCCCAGCTATGTTGGAAGACTTCAGGTTGGCAGAGCTAATTACACTCATGTTTTGCAACTGTAGTCATTAGGGAGAACAGAGTGTAGTAGAGAAAGGTGTAACACATTGTCAGAGCTAATCTTTATTTTCAGTTTGACTGGGTTTAGACTCATCTCAAAGATATGCCTCCGAGTGCTTCCAGAGAGGTTTGACTGATGTGGGGCAGCACCATGGGCCAAAGTCCTGGCCTGAATAAGAGAGAGAGAGCGCGCGATTGAGAGAGAGTGAGCTGAACAGATTGAATGTGACCAGCTATCTCAGACATCTGTCACCATGCTTTCTACAGCATGATGGTCTTCTCAAACTGTGTCTTTCCTTAAGTTACTTCTGTCAGATATTTTGTCACATCAATGAACAAAATAACTACTGCCCTATGAGCTAGAAATAAGTGGATACGGCCCTCACATGAGTAACAGGACCGCAGATCTTAGTAGGTCCCCAGACCTTAACTTAATTGACTCCATGATGGCTACTCAGGCTATAAAAGTCAGCATGTAGATAGCACCACCAACCAAAATGAAAACAAAGACCTAATCTACCAATGTCCATATAGTTCTGGGAAATGTACTAACCCTGCTTTCTAGCTTCTATAGTTCAGCTTCTGGCTAACTGTTTTTGTTAACTGAAGTATGTCAATCCAGAACCTGGTTGTTGATCTTAAAAGCTCACCCTGAGAAAGGCTCAGTGCTCCACTGAGATCCCAGATACCCAGAGTAGTCACCGGCTGGCTAATAAGAGCTTTCTTCTGGCTTAAGCCCTCTTCCAAGCAGTCTTCTCTGGTGAATTCCCCGCAACAGTTTGGACCTCTACCATGAACAGTGACCTTGACTAAGCGTGGATTTCTAGATCCATACAACCTACGTTACTGTAAAATTCTATGCTTCTACATTAGAACTACAATTGCCTGCAGCACCAGCTTCCCAAAGAGGTGGACAGCTGTCCTCTGGGTCTGAAATAGCAGCAGACACACAAGCATTGTTTTATATTTTTGTATCCACATTTAATTGTTTTATTGAAATAACCAAGGCTAGGTGACATTGTAAAGAAAAGAGGTTCACTTAGATCTCAATTGTAGGGGTGCATGGGCAAGTGTGTGCATGTGTATATGGGGGCCAAAGGTCAACAGCAGAAGTCTTCTTCGATTACTTTCCTGCTTATCTTTTGAAACAGAGGTTGGCTAGGCTAGCTCTCTTCCTGTCTCTGCTTCTCCAGTGCTGGGATGACAGGTGTGCATTGCCACGCCTAGTTTTTTCAAACGGGGTTGGGGGTTGAACTCAGGTTCTCACGATTGATAGCAAGTACTTTGCCAATTGAGCCACCTCGGGGTCAGGTGTTACCTTTTAAGGACCCCGCCACCTCTCAATACCACCACACAAAAGCAGGTGACCTAGCAAACTGTAAACAACAGTAGTTTTCCATAACTTCTTTCTTTTCTGTGTGTTTCTATTTCCAAAAGGAAGTCTTATTCATAAACGAAAAAGCAGGGCAGTCAGCGGACTTTCTACTGATCATGTTATTGAACCCCAACTTGCATTAAACGTGTAGAACTTCCTTTACCCCCCAAAACTGGCATCATCACTACTAACTGCTACTCTGGAGGTGGGGTTTGTGAAGCTTCCACATTCTGCTCCTACAGTAGTTGAGGCAAACACTTACAGATGCACTCTGGCAGCCTCCCAACTGGGTGAAAGGTCAAGAGCACAGACAGCTAGCCACTGGGCTCCCAACAGCAGCAAGCACACACCACACGCATTGTGCTTGTGCTACTGCTCTTTGCTGACTTTCATTAATCTCTCCAGGGACCTGGAGAGGTCAGAGAAGTTTACACAGCAGAGAAGGTTGAACTTACTCACCAGGCTGGCTCAGCTAATCTGTTCCCTGAGGGCTACAGGCTTCCTCTGTCATGGCCAAACCACCAGGTGAGGGAGAGGTGGATTGCAAAGGTATGCAAATATTTGGCTTCATCCACAATCAAATATATCATTTTTCCCTGAGCTCTACAAAAAAAAAAAAAAGGCAGCAAAGCCCTAAGAACTGCCTAGGAGCAAAGGATTTTGCATTTGAAGCATACCTTGCTTTAAAGAAAGTGCAAGACTAGGAGAAAAGTTAATTGTTATGCACAAAACAATTACAATGGGGATTTCAAAACTTCACTGTTCTGGTAACCGATAGTGATGGGGTGTCACTTTGTTGGAATGTGGAATCACTTGAGGATCTAGCCTCCTGGGCCTGTGGAAGACTGTCTTGATTGCATTGGGCTGGGAAGACCCACCCACTGTGGGTGTCATCATCCCTTAGTCTGGCACCCAGAGCCCTATAAATGAAAAGAGATAGGTAGCATCATGCATTTCTTATGGAAGTGATGATTGAGCAGCTACTTCAAGCCCTTGCTGCCTTGACTTACCCTCTACAATGGACTGTACCTTGAACTGTGAACTTAGATAATCCCTTCTTTCTTTAAGTTGCTCTTCTCAGGGGCATTTCCTCACAGCAGCAGAACGGAAACTAAGACACACATCTCTTCAGTGCGTGTTAGCCTAAGCCCAGCACTAGGTAATGTCACATAGAGAAATAAATTATCTTTGCATGAAGAGTGAAAACAAGGTTTGCTTTTCCAAACTCTACTAAATGAGGAAATCAACCCCACAGTTTTGCATTTTCAGGAATGTTCTGTATTTTCTAATTATTAGTACTCACTACACTCCAGGCTTCTCTCTTCCTCCAGAGAAAGCACTAACTCTGGTTGATCTATGTCCTCTGGGGAGAGTCAAGGGGATCGCCACACTGCTTCCAGTGCGGTGCTTCATTTACTTACAAATTTCTGTGTGGATGTGTGTGGATCTGTGTGTGTATCCTTGTATGTACATGTGTATCATACACACAAACATTTGTACAACTGTGTGTAAATGTATGTGGAGGCCATAGGTCAATATCAAATGACTTCCTTGGTTGTTGTCATCTTACATTTGAGGCAAAGTCTTTCCCTGAGTTACACTGAGTGGCCATGGGTTTCAGGTCACTGCACATCTGCATTCCTCCACTATTGGAATTACAGCTTTTCTCTATTTTTCACACAGTTTCTGGGCAACTGAATTGGGATCTTCATACCCATGAGGCAAGCACTTCACTAACTGCCCCTAGATATTTAATACTTTCTTAAAAAGACTGACTCCAAAGTGGTTGTACAAGTTTACACTCCCACCAGCAGTGGAGGAGGGTTCCCCTTTCTCCACATCCTCTGTAGCATGTGTTGTCACTTGAGCTCTTGATCTCAGCCATTCTGATGGGTGTAAGGTTAAATATCAGGCTTATTTTGATTTACATTTCCCTGATGAGTAAGGATGTTGAGCATTGCTTTAAGTGTTTCTATGCCATTTGATATTCCTCTATTGAGAATTCTCTGCTTAACTCTGTACCCCATTTTTTAATTGGATTACTTGATTGTTGCTGTTTAACTTCTTGAGTTCTTTATATATTCTGAATATTAGCTCTCTGTGAGATATAAGGTTGGTGAACATCCTTTCCCAGTCTATTGGCTGTCGTTTTGTTCTAACAAGTGTCCTTTGCTTTACAGAAACTTTTCAGTTTCATGAGGTCCCATTTATTGATTGTTGATCTTAGTGCCTGTGCTGTTGGTGTTCTGTTCAGGAAGTTGTCTCCTCTGCCAAAAGTTCAAGGCTCTTCCCCATTTTTTCTTGCAAGAGTTTAATAAGAGTTTTATGTTAAGGTCTTTGATCCACTTGGACTTTAGTTATGTGCAGGGTAATAAGTATGGACCTATTTGCATTTTTCTACATGTAGATATCCAGTTAGACCAGCACTATTTGTTGAAAATGCAATCGTTTTTTCCATTGTATGGTTTTGGCATCTTTGTCAAAAGTCAACCACTTTGAAAATCAATTCAGTGCTTTGTCAGACAATTAGGAATAGTGCTTCCTCAAGATCCAGCTATACCTCTCCTAGGCATATATCCAAAAGGTGCTCAAATATACAACAAGGACATTTGCTCAACCATGTTTTAAGCAGATTTATTCGTAATAGCCAGAATCTGGAAACTGCCCAGATGTCCCTCAATTGAGGAATGGATACAGAAATTGTGGTACATTTAGACACTGGAATACTACTCAGCAATTAAAAAGAAAAGGAAATCATGAAATTTGCAGGCAAATGGTGAGAACTAGAAAAGATCATGCTGAATGAACTATCCCAGAAGCAGAAAGACCCACATGGTATATACTCACTTAAAAGTGGATATTAAACATATAATATAGGATAATCATACTAAAAATCTGTATACCTAAAGAAGCTAAGCAAGAAGGAGGACTCTGAGTAAGATGCTCCATCTTCATTCAGAAAGGCAAATGGAATAGACATCAGAAGAAGGTGAAAATAAGGAATAAGACAGGAGCCTACCACAGAGGGCCTCTGAAAGACTCTACCTAGCAGGGTATTTAAGCAGATGCTGAGACTCATAGCTAAACTTTGGGTAGAGTGCAGGGAATCCTATGAAAGAAGGGGGAGATAGAAAGACCTGGAAGGGTCTGGAGCTTCACAAGGAGAACAACAGAATCAAAAAATCTGGGCCTAGGGTCTTTTCTGAGACTGATACTCTAACTAAGGACCGTTCGTAGAGATAACCTAGGCTCTCTGCACGGAGGTAGCCCATGGCAGCTCAGTCTCCAAATGGCCTCCCTAGTAAGGGGAACAGGGGCTGTCTCTGACATGAACTCAGTGGTTTACTCTTTGATAACCTCCCCCTGAGGGGGGAGTAGCCTTACTAAGCCATAGAGGAAGACTATGAAAGACATTCCTGATGAGAACTGATAAGCTAGGGTCAGATGGAAGGGGAGGAAGTCCTCCACTATAAGTGGACTGGGGAGGGGAATGGGAGGAGAAGAGGGAGGGAGGTCGAGATTGGGAGGGGATGGGGGGGGCTACAGCTGTGATACAAAGTGAACAAATTATAATAAATAAAAATTATATTAAAAATAAATAAAAAGAAGATTGACTCATGAAGTAATTGAGCTGTTGCTTATTTTGTGCAACTGTTGCCTGAGTGGGTTAGTATGTTTAAGATGCAGCTTCCTGTTCCTGCTTCATAGTACAGAGGGAAAAGCTTTGGCAGAGTCAAAGTGCTCACAGTGATTTTTGTTTTCAATCTCAGTTCTTTTTTCCACAAATGCTAGTATCAGCCTGCTTCCCCTTTCTCTACTTCCTCTTCATCCTCGACACTCTTCAAGAAAGAAATGTCAATGTATGTTGCAAAGACACTTCACTTCCCCATTTACTGCAGCATTATTCACAGTAGCCAAGGTATGGAGCAGTATACAAGTCCATCAACTAAAGAATGGAATAAAAAATGTGATACACATAATGGGTTTATTCAGCTATAAAGAATGAAATTATGTTGTTTGTAGGAAAAAGGAATAGAAATGAAAGCCATCATATTAAGTAAAACAAAATAGACTCAGAAAGATAACTATCACATTTCCTTTATATGTGAAATATGGACTTAAATACGTGTACCCTCACCCCCCTTCCACCCCTATCAAGTCATCTATCCACCCAGCCATCTACTAATCTATTTATCTGCCTGCACTCATTCAACCTACCTAAATACCAGCCTACCCACCCATTCACCCCCACATGTGACTATCTCTCAGTTCACCCATCCATTAATCCACCCACAATCTGCCCCTCACCCACCTACCCACACACACACACTTACTCATCCACCTACTTACACACATACCCATCCACTCGTTTACATCTCCACTCCCGTATGTACCTATTATCCATTCATCCAGTCTACCCACAATCTATACCTCATTCACTCATCTATGTACATCTATCCATCTGCTTACACACTGCCCCTTCCTATCCATCCATCTATCTTCCCATCCATTTATACATCTACCCTTCTACCCACCGCCCACATTCACCTACCCATCCATTCTCCCATTATTCATCCACCAACCAGACCATCCACTACCCCACCCCCAACACACTCATCCATTAATCCATTTTATCTGAATCTTCAAAGCTCTGTAGTTTTGCTCGGTGATTTCTAATTTTCAGCCCCCAATTCTTCTATTAAATAAGTGAGATAAATGAAGCCCAGCGGAGTTTAGTTACTTGTTCTAATTTATGAAACAGTCTTATCTTCTTAGATAAAAACAGAAGCTCGCTGAGGGCTTGATTCATACCCCTAAAGAATTTAGCATAAAGCTCTGCAATTAATGGATAAATGATAAATATCAGGATGGATTAATGGTTACCCTGAAGCTAATCTCTGCACAGTCGCCCTCAAATGGAGACAGGCAACCCCTTTGAAGGATAAGTTAATGGCAATAAAAAAAAAAAACAATTAACAATCATTTAATGAGTATCACTAGCTAAAAGCTGTGCCAAGTTCTTTTCATGCATCCCTTTTAATTCTTCTAATACCCCTATGAAATAGACTATAATAAGTATAATTAGCCCAATAATAATAATTAGCCAAATTTAATAAAGGAAACTGAGCATTTGTATTGTGAAATCACCTGCCCTACACCACATGGAAAGAATGCAGATGGAACCCAGGCCTATCTGTGCTGCATGCACCTGCCCTCCAGAACCATATTCCAAATCTTGTGGGTGGTGAGAAGATGGCTCCAACACCAGAAATGTTTATTCTGCAAGTTTGACCAAACACCAGAGCCAGAAGAATGAAGGATAGACTCAGACAGCTATGATTTCCATCTGAGACTTTCACAAAGTAAAGGCAGCCCATATCAATAGCCACTGGTGTCATCATGGACTTCGGGGATGACAAGTCACCACCGTCCTGTTCCACCAAAGGTTACATTGGGTTGTTCAGTAGATAGCACAGAATCCAAAGATGGTTCAGTCTTAGCATGGTGACTCCTCTAGACACCATAACCGAGCATTAGAAGGGTGAGATCAATGCATTATGATAATAAACAGACAACAAAGACAGATAAGAATGGATGAATGAGGATGGAAAAATGGGTGATAGGTAAATGAATGAGTAGATGGGTGGACATGTGGGCTGATTGATTGGTAGGGTGATTAGAGAATACATGAGTGGGTGTGTAAGTAGGTGGGTGGATGGATGGATGGATGGATGGATGGATGGATGATAAATAAGCACACAAGGATAGATGGGAAGCCATGTGGTTGAACTGATAGTTGTATAGATGAGTGGACAGATGGAAGGGTGGGTAGGTAAATGGATGCATGATTGGATGGACAGATGCGTGGGAGTGGCTCATCTTAATTGATACTGATATTGAAGGATGGATGAATAGATGGATGGATAGATGGATGGATGGATGAGTGAGTGGTTAGAGCTCAGGCTGGTCTTGAACTTACATTAAATAGTGCCAGTTGCTGTGGCAATTGCTTTGCACGTCTATCTGGCCTTCTAAAGGTCAAATTTTCGGTGAAAATTAATTGCATCTATACTGAACAGTATAGGTGTTTTCTTCCTATTATTTCTGAAGCAGCACCATGTGCCAAGCAATGTTAAGCACAGCATTAACATTGAGTTAGGTATCACAAGTCATCTCTAGTCAATTTAAAGAACCAAGGATATATGCAAACACTGTGCTAGTTTGTATAAAAGGCTAGAGAGTCACAGATTTTAATACCTGCACAGAACAAATCCCTTGAGCCGTCAACTTAACACCATACTACACACAAAGGCCCAAAATTATACTACATTTCACGCATTTTACTGAGAACCACTGTGGTAGTTTTAATGAAAAATGTTTCCCATGGGCTCATGTATTTGAACATCTGATCTTCAGTTGGTGCTGCTATCTGGGGAGGTAAGAGACCTTTAGGAGGTAGAGAAGCACATCTCAAGGATGGAATTGCTTTGGAGTCCATAGTCTGGCCTCACCTCTGCTTTCTCTCTCTGCTTCCTGACTGTCAGCTTGGCCTCATGCTCCCGCTGACATGCCTTTCTTACCATTATGGAGTCTATCTCTCTGGAACTATAAGCTGAAACAAACCTTTTTTTTATAACATGATTTTTTGCTGAGATATTCTAATGCAGCAACAGAACAGGAACAGATTCAGGCAGAGAGAAAATAATTGCCCACTGTCACATGAATGATGATGCATTAGAGATTATAGGCAAGGCCATGTTGATCCCTATAAATTTGAGTCCTACCTGCTGGATGTTTTGAACATCAAAATGCTACAGCCATAGTGCCATAGTGGCTTTAAAGGGTGTAGTGAGCCCTGTCAGAACACCAAGGACGCTACAGGTTTAGTATGATCAGTCTAGGATCATAGGTAGTTTTAATTGTCAACTGGACACAAACCTAGAGTCATCTGAAAGAAGAAGTCTTCACTGAGGAACTTATCTGTAAGGGACTGTCTTGATTATTGATTGATACTGAAGGTCCCAGTCCACTGTGGGAGGCATCATCCCCTGGTGCCTCACTAGCTTAGTGTAGTCCGTAAGGCTGGACTTGAACTCCTGATTCTACTGTATCCTTCAGAGTGCTGGGATTGCAGGTTGTACCACCACACCTGGAAGTGCATTTCTATTAAGTTTTAATAACAACATTCTTCATTTCTTTTCACCCTTTCCCACCATGCTTTATATGAAGACTTGTTAAGTAATTCTTATTAAGTTTTGGTGAAGGAAAAGGAAAGAACAGAGAGAGACAGAATCAGAGAAAGACACACAGAGAAAGACAAATAAAGACAGAGAATGAGAACAAGAAAGCTGAACTAAATAGCCTTCAGACAAAGGATTTATTACTGTGGTAACAGGAAGTATGATGGGGTATAGAGTGTCATGCCCCAGCACAGCAAGTTGTCCACTATTTAAACTTTCTAAGAGAAATGGAAGACCTGAACTGTGAAGAAGCAGGTTGAGTTAATATTTGAACTATACTACATAACAGAGATAGGGAAGCTCGACCTGCAATTTAAGCATGTAATAGAGGTCACCTTTTCCCTAGTTGTGGGGGTGTGACTTAGTTAAAGTGTTGTTTGTGCAATATAAAGTGTACTGTAAACTCCAAAACTGTAAGCCAAAACAAACTTTTCTGCTTATAACTTTATTATCTCAGGTATTTTGTCACAGGCTCTGGTAAGCTGGCTGAATTCTTATTGTGCTCACAACCTTCTTTGCTTGGGTCCTACTTACTGAAAGGCCTAGCTCCTCTACCAACTCTCAAATACTCAATACGATGCTTGGGTTCTGGATCCCTCACAGGGACGGCTATCCTCTTCTGATTGGACCTTATCTTGCTAACATCCTCAAATGGACCCAAGCAAAAGCAGGCTGCTCAGCCCCATGGATAATGCATCACCTCCCGAGACAGGCACATGCCCCTATTAAAACAGCTGGACCAGCCTGCTCTGGAGTCAGTCACTCTACAACTGGCATTGTGCTTGACATTTTGTGGAGTCAGCTCATCCATCAAGGACAAACATGTTGACATGCTTCTAAGTGATATCCAACTTCTCTGTAGAAGAGGACAGAGAGATTAGACTCCTAACAGCTACTCTGAGATGCGCCCTGGCAGTGGTAGCTTAGAAATCAATTTTAATCTCTCTCCTATTATTTCAGGGTGACTTGGTTCCTAGATCACACCAGCCTCATTTGCAAAGCAAATGACATGCACCTCTACCCTCCATGTGTTCACTGTTTGCCTCCTTTCCCTTGCTGATCCAGGCAATTCTTGTCAGGATTTAAATGAAAGGCACTGGGGTAGAAGAGTACCAGCTACTCCAACAACTACTTCACCTGTAGCCAGGGAGACAAACAGAATTTGTGACTTAGATCTAAAAATCCTGAAAAGCTTCTGTGCTGGAGACTTAGAGCCATTACGTAATGGAACCATTACGAACTCAGAACCTTAGCCACTGTCCATCTCTATTATATTGAGGTCTCTATTCTCACTTCTCTCTCAGCCATCATCTCTAACTACCTCTATATATCTCTACTGCTCTTTCAGCTTTCTGTCTCTCTGCTTCTATCTCTATCTTTATCTCTTTATCTCTACTTAAATTTACCTATCATCCCTACGTCCACATCTCTCTCTATGCCATCATCTTTCTCTCTGCCTCTGTGTGTGTGTGTCTGTCTGTCTGTCTGTCTGTCTCTATATTGCTCTTGTTGCTTCCTGGCCACTGCAAGGAGAGCAGCTGTGCTGTGATATATACCATTCACCATAATGTGCCATTTTTCCACCAATCCAACATGGGTCCAGATGCCCACAAAATGAAACCTTTGGAACTATGAATCAAAATAAAGCCTTCCTCTGCCCGTGTTAATTATCTCAGACATTGCCACAGCAGCAGAAAGCTAATGACTATAAAGAGGAAGAGAGAAGGACTAGGATCCCATGCATTTCAGGATAGCTGTGAAGGAAACCCAGTCATTTGCAAATGGCAATATAGTATCCCAGTGTCAAAATTTAGATAACTCCAAAGCTCCACTGCCCCATACATCTTGAATGCAAAATCTCCCCCCCCCCCCCACTCCTGGCTTGTTTTGAGTCTTGTTCCTCACGTAGCAGTGGTACTCGGAAAGGCTATAGAACTTGTTGTTGTTGTTGTTAGTTTATTTATTTTTTCCGTCCCAACTGCAGTTTCTCCTTCCACCTCTCCTCCCAGTCCTTCCCCGAAACCTTCCCCACACTATCCACTCCTCCTTTGTTTCTCTTCAGAAAAAGGAAGGCTTTCCCTCCCATGGATGTCAACCAGCCCTGGCATATCAAGTTGCAGTAAGACTAGGTGCATCCTCTTCCGTTGAGGCTAGAGGAGGCAGCCTAGCAGCAGGAAAGGGTCCAAAGGCAGGCAACAGAGTCAGAGACAGCCCTTGATCCCACTCTTAGGAGTCCTACTTGAAGATGAAGCTACAACGCTGTTACATATGTGCAAGAGGGCCCAGGTCAGCCCCATGCATGCTCCCATGTTAGTGGTTCAGTCTCTGTGACTCCCTATGGACCTAGGTTAGTTGTCTGTAGATACCTTGACCCCTCTGGCTTCTACAATATCCCTCTTTCACAGGATTCCCCAAGCTCCACCTGATGTTTAGCTGTGGGTCTCTGCATCTGTTTCCATCAGTTGCTAGGTGAAGCCTCTCTGATGACGATTATGCTAGGATCATGTCTGCAAGTATAGAAGAATATCATTAGCTATGTCAAATGTGGGCTCCCTCTTACGGCATGGGTCTCAAGCTGGGCCAGTCACTGGTTGGCCTATATAATGGGAAAAGATCTTCACCAAGTCTACATCCAACAGAGGGTTGATAATCCAATATACATAAAGAACTCAAAAAACTAGACATCAACAAACCAAATAATCCAATTAAAAATGGGGTACAGATCTAAACAGAGAATTCTCAACAGAGGAATCTTTAATGGCCAAGAAGCATGTAAAGAAATATTCAGCATCCTTATTCATCAGGTAAAGGCAAACCTTACACCCATCAATATGGCTAAGATGAAAAACTCAAGCAACAGTTCATGCTGACAAGGATGTGGAGAAAGGGGAACACCCCTCCATTGCTGATGGGAGTGCAAACTTGTACAACCACTTTGGAAATCGATATGGAGGTTTCTCAGAAAAATTGGGAATTGATCTACCTCAAGACCCAGCTATACCGCTCCTGGGCATATACCAAAAGATGCTCCA
>JAQQSO010005323.1:0-12136 GCA_028658305.1 Pachyuromys duprasi
TGGGCACAGACAGAACGCTGAGCAGGAAACCGTCTGGCATGATGCAGCTGATGCGACAGCAGTGAGGTAAGCAAGTCGCACCAGGACGGGGGGGGGGGGGGTCGGGGGAGGGGTGGGCTTGGGCCTGCAGTGGGACGGTCTTGAAAAGCTGAGAGAGGGGTGATGAGGACAAATGTGAAACTCTGCCTCAGGGATCTGCTGGATCTGTCCTGGGGACTTCCTGGTCTAGAATTGATGGGGGAAGACGCAATGGCGCTCCTTTGGTGGAGTAAGTAGCTTAAAAGAACTGTGGGTCCCAGAGCCTGCAGGGATGGAAACACCCCCAATCCTTTCTCCTGGCTGCTGTCAGCTGCAGCCCCTCTGCAATGCACAGAACACCGGGGTTTACCTGGAAGCCACTGTCTTTCCTAGGCTCCAGGAACCCCTGTTCTACTCACTAGTTCTGAAAGAAACTTTCTTTTTTGCTTTTCAAGATGGGGTTTCCCTGTGTAGCCCTGGCCATCCTGGAGCACACTCTGTAGACCAGGCCAGCTTAAAACTCTTAGATCCACCTGCCTCTGCCTTCCAAGCGCCGGCAGTAGAGGTGTGCGCCACCGCTCCTCAGCTGAGGTAAACGTTCTTAGAAGTTTCCATATCAAAGTCGGATCATGTTTTCTGTGCCTGACTTTCCTCATCCGATATAATGCCATCCGGCACCACATCTCTGGTTTGTGTGTGCGTACACTGAGAGAGGTGCGGAGAGATACAGTATGTCTTCACTGTACTGATTTAATTCTATTGGCTACAGAGCCAATCACAGGGCTGCCCACATCCGAGAGAAGTCTTAACTTAAGTGTTTTGAGGCACTATAGACCGCTTTCCACAGTGGTGTACTAATTTACATTTTCAACAAATGTGTGTGCCCCCTTTTCCTGTATCCAGCATTTACGTTTTTGTCAACTTAAGTTAAGTAAACATCCTCCTTAATGTAGCCTTGCTGGGGAAGCCAGCACATTGGCTGGCGTACAGAAAGTGCTTTATGGTAAATGCTAAATATTTACAGAAATGCCACTTACAATACAGGGCAGAGTAAGACCGAGTGTTTGCATTTTTCCCTAATAAATCTTCATTTCTGGAAAGAAACTCAGTGTTTATTGTGGAGCTGAAAATGGACCTCTGGAGATAGACATCTGAAGGGTGAAGGGAAACAGTGGGATGTGATGCTGAGCCTGTGTCCCCCACCCTGGATCATTACTGCCCCCACCTAGGGCGTTCTCTGCATCCACCGACAGATACTGACAAAAGCAACCATTCACACGTACATGTAGTAATGACCCGGGGAATAAAAAAGGGTTCATCTGATCCAGCCGGCCCCTTAGAAATAAGCAAGCAGGGCTTGGGAGTGGAGAGGAAGAAATTGCTGTTATGTGGGTCACTATCTGATCTGTTGGTTTTGGGTGTGTGCGTATGTGTCGGGGAGTACATGTATATGTGTGTCCAAGTGCCTGTGCATGTTGGTGGTTGCCAGAGGACGAGCTCAACCATCAGCTCACGGATTCCCTCAACACTGTTTTGGAAACATGGTCCCCCACTGGTGTGGACCTCACTGAGCACAATGGACTGGCTAGCCAAGGAGCCCCACATCTCCTGCATTGGGATTGTAACACCACCACCAGGGTCAGCTTTTTAACACTCATTCTAGAGGTTCAATTCTGGTCCCCACGGCTGCAAGTACTTTACTGACTCAGCCCCCTGTTGGCTCTTGGTAAGTCTAATAAAATCCCAGCAGCTCTTTGGCTAGACTGAACTAGTTATGGCTCCAAGGTCCCAAGTGCCACAACATACCCAGCATGCATGCTTTTTCTGGAGCAGAGAGCCCTTTTGTCCCTAAGCAGACAAGTGGCTTTCTGATATTCAAGTTGGCGGAAAGGAATCATATTGATTCCTACTGAATCCCAAACTATAAATTCTATCCCTGTCCTCTGTTTTTTGTTTTTGTTTTTCACTCTCAGGTCAAAAAGCCAATAGAGCTTTCTTCAGATTACTGTGTGTTCTAAAAGAGTCAACACTGACTTAACTCCACAAGTTCTCATCCACCTCCATTTGCCCCTGTAAAATGTCCTTGGTCATGCATGTTCCTTTAACAAGGGACCAGGTGCAGGTCCTGTTTTTCTGACAAGCTAGTCACACCCTCCTGTGAGACACAGAGATGACCTTGCTCTTCTGTTATTATGGAGCCTGGGTCCAGCAGCCCTGCAGGCTCAGTGTTCTGGAACGCTGCCCTTGCATGGCCCCAGAAAGTAGAGTCCATGAGGGTCATAAGGTGCCTGGCCTCACCTGTCCACCAGGGGTGCTGTAAACTGGACCATCACTGCAGCCTTAAGGTGGGAAACCTTCCCTCGCTCTCACAATCATCAGGAAGAGACCCAAACAGCTGGCCCTGGGAGGGAGGCCTTGACTATCTGCTCCCCGGAGTTGAGGTCCACACTCTTCCCACCTCTTCTCAACGCCACACCTAGGTTTCCTGCTGGGTGCTCCAAGGTCACCTCAGCATGAACCAAGGACAAGCGAACAGGCTGACAGGAGATGTATCTCAGAACAAAGAAACAGACATCCTTGGGATGTCAAGACTACTGGTGACAAGAAACAGATCCTAGAAAGCGGGTTGGATATATCTGATTCACCAGCAGACTCAGTCTAGGGCATACATCCACACTTAATGTTTATTTGTTTGGGTATCACATAACGGGTACCGGAACACTACTGTACGTCTAAGAAAACCAAGGGTGACGAGCAAGAAAACTCGTGATGACTCACGCATGTGATCTGGTTACAAAAGCAAACTGCCACCCACCCCCACCCCGCCCCCACCCCACCCCCACGCTAAAGGCAGCAGCTCAATCAACACAACCAGGAAAGACCGTGGGATCAATAACCAGGCTCATTTAACAGAATTAAAAGTGGCTTTAGGAAAAAAAAATTAGAAAGCACACATGACTGCAATAACTACATCCTTACATGTTGCTTAGCAACAAGATATAAAAATGATATATAATGTCAGGAACTTAGTTTCCCAAACAGAAGCAGTGCTCTGCCTCAGCAGTGCCGCAATATACTTTTCCCCAACTCTGACTCCGCAGAGACCATTAGTGCTGCCATTTTCCATAATGCACTCTCTTAAACAATCATGTGTTTTTGTTAGTGCATTAGAACACTGGGTTTACTTAATGACTACCTGGTGATGACGCAGCCACAGAGAGAGAGGGTCTCTATTCTATGTGCTTCTGCAGTTCACAGGCTCATTCTACAGGCAGCGGGGGCCAACAGGTAGTGAACAATCTGAATCTGAACTCAGGGGAGACAGCAGGGGAGACATGCTTTTGTGGGTGTGTGTTTTGAGGGTGGATGAGAAAGAGTGTTCCTCAAAGTTTTTGTTTTGTTTTAACACAAAAGAGACGTTTCTAGAAAGCAGACAGCTTCGAGGCTCCAAAGCACATCTCAAAACTCGGGAGGGAAGGTACGTTGGCACAGCAGCGAGCTTTGGGGGGGAGGGAGGCTAAATGCCCTGTTCTCAGTGGTCCTCCATAGTGTGGGCACAGGGAGGCCGCTGTTTCTGAAGCAGCCTGAGCCTCCAGCGAGTAGGAAGAGGTGCAGGTGACAGGGAGTGTCTCATGCAAGGCTCCATTTCATCTTTCTATGACTTCACGCTCTTTTAACAGGACATTGTGTGATTTATCCGCAGACACTCCGCTAGCAAGCCAGAAGCTGGAATTCAAAAGCTTGTCTGTCTTCAAAGAAACTGCAAACCAGAAGCAATGGTGGCTCTGAAAGATCGCACTTGGGGTGTGTTCTGAGTTGCCATCTTTTAATGTCCAAGGAGCACAAGTGTGTGTGGGGGGGGGATCTATTTCCTCTAAATGAGCAAGCAAACGAAACCAACCCCCTTTCCTAGTAAGCCCCGCTCCATCTGTGCACTCTGGCCTTCATGCCTGGGACTTTTGTGAGCTACCTAGTCACTGTTATGCGGGGCTGTTAACTCCTTTAATGCAGGGCTGTGGATTCAATTTTAAGATAGTTTCCTGCTGAAGACAGCACTTTGCCAGGAGCTCTCGGTGACTTCTGATGACAGTGTGTGGGAGGGATAAAGGTCACTTCGTTTTATAAAATCCCTAGGGGATGAATTTGTCATCCACAGTGCTGGCATCTATAGCAGGGTGTAGTAAGTGCTCAGGAAGCACATCCAGGTCAACTTCACACACTCACAACCCAAGACCTTCCTAAGGTACTGATGGGCTGCTGGTTTTGGTTAAGGCCCTCTGGGATTTGAATCAATAGCGGCACACGTAAAGCCAAATCACAGAGGATAAGTAAGCCAGACCAACTGCCAGGGATGCTAATCTGAAGTGGAGTGCTCAGTGTGAAGAGCAGGTGATTAGAGGCAAGGATAACGCAGAGGCAGCCAAGCACCCTCCTAGTTGCTATGCAACCCCAGAAAGTCCTGCTTCTCTCCTCCCCTCCCCCAGCTTCTGAGCACCCACACCTGTTCCCTCAGCTCAGAAATCATTTCGACACTTACACTGTCAGGCGGTCACCAAGTATTTATGGAGTACCACAGGGCACAGAGCAATAAGCTTACTGCTTACTTAAGTCAGGAAGCAAAGCGACAGCAAAGTGCAGGATTAGTCAGGATACCTGGGCAGACCAGGCCCAAGCAGAGGCTTTAGGCTGCTAATCCTCCGGCTGACTGGGGGGAACCTTGCCACCTGAGGGCCAGTCTCTTTGTTAAGCTGTGTGGATGAGGCTTCCTATATCTGCAGGACTAAACCACCTCCAACCTAGTGGGCTAAGGCAATGACCTCAGAGATGGATACTCCCGTCCTCAGAGCTCCAGGCTGGAATTTACCCCTTGCCCCTTTGAGGGGGAATGCAGGTAACCTGTCTCATGGCCTACCCTCTGTCTCGAAAGCCTGCAAGCCTTCCTCATGATGCCTCCTCTCTGGTTCTCCTTCCTTCCACCTCATTTTCCTTCTAAGGATCTTTGTGGCTGCACTGCACTCGGAAGACATTCCAGGACCATCTCTAACCCAGAGTAAGCTGACTAAAGTCCTCACCTCATAACTGGCACGCACACGTATCCATGTGTTCTGGAGAATGAGATGTGGCGAGCACCATCCTGCCTGAGTTTATCCCAGTGTATGGGTGGGAGCCAGGCACCTCGATAAGTCTATTCCTTTGAGAACTTAATGATCTAAAACAGAGGTGATAAATATGTAAAATATTGGTTGCAACCAAAATCAGCCTTACATCTAGACTTCGATTTACAGCTTAAAATGCTCTTTGATGGAGTGGAAGTTTTTTGTTTCCTTGAAGGCTCAGTTGAGTCATGTGATGTTTTGCTAGAAGCTGTCCTGTGAGGCAGCATGTGACGTTTTGTTGGGGACTGGCTTCTGAGAGGGCACATGATGTTTTGCTGTGAGCTGTCTCATGTAAGGGGTGTGACTTTGGCCACCTGAGAACATCCAGGGGTTAATGCTGAGGAGAGGAAATATATAGAAGCCCACAGACAGTGAGACATCACTTTTTGGCTCGGCATCACTGCGCTGGTGTTCATGCTTCAACATTTGACTTCGCAGACAGAAACATTCCAGAGAGCTTCTAGGGTAATCCAATTGAGTCTTGTGGCTTTCACTGACTTGTCCCAATCTTCTGAATCCTGCTGACTGATGTTGCTGCTTGGTGTGGCCTTTAGACTGGACTGCTGGTATCCAGACATGAAGAGTGGACTAACCCCAAGGAACTACTTTTATAAACATCTACAACCCCTTTAACTAATAACTTTCTTTCTCGCCTACCCCTGTCAGTGGGGGAAGGGAAGTAGAAGCTTTTAGGATCCCTAAATAAAGTAGTTCTGATGAAAAATCTAAGCCTTCACTTTGACATCTATCTTTCTTGTGAGAACCTCAGACTTTGCAAGACAGGTAAAGAAGGTATGACTAGCTCTGATTTACAGAAGAAAACACTGGGGTAAGGAGGTTTTTTTGTTTGTTTGTTTTCTAAGGCCATAAAAACAGCAGATTCCAACCTAGGAATGCAGACATTGGATCCAAAGCTCTTTCTATTCCCACTCTGCAAAGCGTTCCAGCTACTACACCAACCAAAGAAGAGATCCTGTTTTCCTTCTGTGAGTAGAAAGACAAACAAACAAACAAAAACAAAATAACAAAACAAAGAAAAATAGATGTGAGGTTGTCCAGAAACTTAAGCATATCATTATTCATGCTTCTTCCAGAGCGGAGGTTCCAGGCAAAACGTTCTCCATGGTCAGTTCAGGGTACACCCCTAATCCACACGGTGGTCAGTGACAGGATGGGAAGGTCACTGTGTGGCTGAGGACTGGCGGTGTGCTGAAAGGACATCCTGGCTGCAGGTCCCCAGAGTCCTTGCGTCCCTGAGTAAGGGAAGGTGCACGGTGGCGCTCACCGCGTGAGCTGGAATCTCGCTCTTACAGTGTGTCATTCTGTTTGCCACACTCTTACTCTCCCACAAAGCCTCCTCATTGTATGGAGACTCCATGAACAGACGCTTCTTTATTCCACCTTCGCTCTCCCAGATTTGTCCCACTGTCCTCTTTCAGGAGGAGACTGATCCCAAGAGATGCCATGGTGACTAGTGAGATGTGCTACCAGTCCTGGAGGCCACTGCTGTCTTCCTTCCCATGGCCACAGCTGCCGAAGTGGAAGGGGGCCGAGCACCTGCTGGCCCCTGCTGACCCAGCCACGTGGGACTCATGCTACCAGCCTCTGGCCACAGCATCTTTTCCACAAAAGGCCCGTGAAGGCCCAGGGGCTCCAGGTGCTCAGTGAACAAATCCTTCACGACTCTCATTGGCAAGAGATACGGGAAGAGACAGTCACTGATGGAAAGGAAATATGTAAGTGTAAACACATAACGGGAAGTCGAGTGTGTCTCTCTTAATTGCCTAACACAATTCCCACGACGTGCATAAATTGCAGTTCCCATTAACAACACCATGAATAATAATCAGTTTACTTTCTGACTTGTATCTAAATATACCTTCTATATGATTTCATCTTTTATGCAGCTGTTTAGAAGCAGAACGTCTAATTACAGTTCCTATTAGTCAACATTAATTTTTTTGCCATGGAGCATATGTAATGAGTGATTTTCCAAAAACAGAATTTTTTAGCATATGGAACAAATTGTGTTATTATTAATGCACTCCCAGATGACTCTGCATTTCAATTCCCTTAATTATTTAGTCATTGCTGATTATGTCTTTTTACCATTCATTATCCCATTTCTTGCAACACAGGCAGTTTATTCATTAAGTGTCAAAATGAAAAGCTTGACCTCCCAGAAAAAAAAAAAAAAAAGAAAAGATAATCAGGAAAACTGACGTATTTCTAGAAGTCTGTGTGCCCCCTCTTGAGCCTTTTCAAGCTGCCCATGCTCTCTACTCAGGCTTCTCAAGGGCATCCTCAGGTCCGGGGCCAGCGCCGCAGGCAGAGGCCGCAGGCGAAGCGAGAAGGAAGGAGCACAGCTACTCACGCGAGACGCCACCCGAGATTAGGCTGTGACCTTAGCTGTGTTCTCACTTTAAAGAAAATCACGATTTGTGTAGTCGACTGTTAGGCCTGTTTTATTCAAAAGCTAACACGGTGTTTCAAAAATAGCTAAGCAGCACTGAGAAGCCCAGGACAAGAAACATTTACTTAAATTAAGAGAGAACGAGCTCTTAATGAGGATTCATTGTGTCCGCTGGCTGATCCCTCTGACGCCGTGAAACCCGATTTTGACCCTGACTATTTAATAAGGCTTGGGTACTGCGATCTCCATGCAGATGCTGGCTCATTATTTCAGTGAGGTCTGTGTACCCTATCTGAAACCAAATTTACTGCAAAGATAAAATATAGCAAAGGGAAAAAATGAGAAAGGATTAAAATGACTGAGAATGTGAGGAAGCCAAAGGAGAGGAGGCGTGTCGGTTGGTTCCTACTTGGACAGAGAGCCTGGTCTCCATCAACAATGTTAATAATGGCTGCCCTACAGCAGCCGGCCCTCGATTGGAACGACTGGTAAACCTTTCCTAAGGCAGATTTGCCTTGTTGCTAAACACGGATCCAGAAGATGGTGCCGGAAATGTTATGATAAAACAGACAATACATGACAAATAACCAAAGATGGGTCATGAGCCTAGGCTGGGTGAGGCTTGCAACGAAGTGAGAGGGGCGGGGTAATTTATCTGGTAACTCCCCAGAGCGTGGTGGCACTTTCTCTTTGCCCGCTGTGGTGAAGGGAAGAGGGGCAGTTTTTTAAAATCTTTGTTTTCTGTTTCCCAGGTCTTCATTTGGCTCTGCCTTGTGGTTCTCATCTCTCTGGTGAAATAACCTGTGTTACCTGTCATGCTGTCTACCTTTTCTGGAAGAGCAGCACATGAACTGTAGCCATTTAAACAGCTGGCTTTAAAGTTCTCTTATCTGTGCAAATCAGATTCTAGTGGGGACGATTGCTTTGCCTCCTCAACCTCTTTTTCCCTTTCCCCTTTTGGATGCCTTTGCGCACCCACCCTCCCAGACAACCATACTGCGGTGTCAGTAGACACTGGAGTAAGTATGTTCTGTGCTCTGCAGTGAAACCTTCCTCCGGCGGGTTTTGTTTTGTTTTATATGGAGGTCTGTGTTCACGTATCCAGGAAGTAGGCTACACATGAGTTCCCTCTGGGACTTACAATCACTCCCCTCCCCCATTTCCCATTACGCAGCTCCTAGTTTCATCCCACTGTTATTCTGACTCCGTGTTTTTCAAGTGTGGGGTGGACAGAGGCAGGGAGGCTTCCACAGGCCTTGAGACTGGGGTCCTGCCAGGGCATCCTTCTTAAGCATTCTAGCCCACTTCCCTGGGGGGGGGGGGTAAACGCACAAGGCACAAACACCACCCTTTTCCATGGAGCAGCACAGTTTCCTCCTGTCCTCCTCTGGCAAGGCAGGCTTCCATCAGGGTCCCTCACAATGCATGGCAGGTACTCGGCCTGCTTCTGCATGCTGGGATGGAGGGAGATGAGTCCCGCCTAGGCAGGGGCTCCTAGCTGCTGTCCACCTCCCTCTGTAGTGGAGGGATACAGTTCTCTGGGCTGGCCTTCCGTGTCCTTCCTGCAAGCTGAGGCTCTGATGGGGGCGGGGGCACGGGGCTCCTTGGATGTTCACAGGTGAAGAATCTCAGGATCTTCCCAGGTCTCCCTTCCAGGTGCCCGGTAGAGGCAAAACCTGCCAGAGGGGGCCACCCTTCCAGCATGAATGAATGGACCCCATACTGGACCTTTACCAAACATTTCAGAGTTTTCAGCTGGGCTTCTCATTGGTACAGAGGCCTTCATTATTGTCCCATGTGAGTGAGTGTCGCTCAGGTCCTGATTTGTCCTGAAGACTCCCCCCACCCCATAGCTCGGGCTGCCTGCTCTGCAGCTTGAGCTCCCATGAGCTTGGTCAAAGTCATTATTAAGCTGGTCCTCTGATTTTTGTGTGTGTTTGTTTTCCTCACAGGTGGTCAGCTCTAAGCTGAAATATTACTAATATTTCTGGGCGACCCTCACCAAGGTCTGGGCAGTTTGAGCTGTAGGCCTGGCAGGGGAATGCTGAGCATTGTTGTGTCAGAAAAGGAAGTCAGTAAGAAGATACTCCTTCCTACGCTTCTCTTCCTTTTCAAAGTAAACACATGTTAACAGTATAAACTGCTCACACGGGCAGGACCTCCCATCGGAGGTAAAGACGAGCTTGGTGCCCTCGGACACCTCTTAGTTCTTCCTAGAAGACATGGATTTTCTACACATAAGATTCCACTTCCTCCTTAACAGACAAAAAGCCACCAAGCGCCTATCAGGCACATGGTCCACCAGGGGGTGTAGTCTGCAACGATTTCTTCCACAGTTGCTCAGTGTATGGACCTGAATTGTGGTTCAAAAAACTACTTGGCACAGTGACTTATAACATCCTACTGCTTTACATTTAATTCCAAGAAAGGCCATTCTTTATGTTTTATTGTTTGACAAGCAACTTCAAATGATTTCTAATTCTTTTGTTTTACAAATTAATGCCAAGTTGTAAAACAAACAAACAAACAAACAAACAAACTAGGCAAGTTCCAAGTTCCTTAGAGAAGTTTGCTATAATCAGTAATACTTTAGTAAATAATAAAAAAAAACCTAGCAAGTATCATACGGTTGCATTTTCTAGACTGAGATTTCTTAAAGTCAGCCTCATTTCTAATAAATCTAAAAGCAGTCATTTTAACAGTAAGGACGATAGCAGCAAACAGCCCTCAGCTCCAAAAGAAAATGTTCATTTTAGTCACAGGGTTACAGACTGGTTCACCTCCAGAAGCACATTTCATGAATGAAGACATGACGATCCACTGGGGCAAGAGAAAATTCATCTAGGAGGAGATGTTCCAGCCACATGCAACGGCGAATGAGAACAGCAGCTTTCCCCTGGACACCACGCACCACGCTGCAATCCACAGTGGCTCAAAGTCACCTGAGCAGCAGAGCTGCTTAAGGCTCAGGCTCAGTGGGAAATTCTTACCCTGGCAGCCACAGAAGCCTGGGCTTCTGCCCCACAAGCCCACTTGGTGTCTCCCTACTCTCTGCCTTTACTTTCTCCCCTCCCTGAAGAGGAAGACCACTGCTATCCAGTGTTCTCTTCCTGGTTGTGACATGGGCAGCACCATTTGCCACAGACAGCAGTACAACCCAGGCCACTGTCTGGCTTTTGAAGGTGTGTTGCTAAGTGCCTAGTTATGTATGCTCCAGGCTGATGTACAGGGACTATCAAGGTATCTCTATGCTTGCAAGCCCCTTCATGTGCTGGCTGATGCATCCAAAGCCTCTGCCTAAACCTCACTTAGCAGCTCCCCAACCCTGTACAGAAACAGCTAACGCAGCTTCTTCTTCGGGCTGAAGGGAGTGATGCAGACCAGATCCAAGGGTCCTGAAGAACTTCTACAACCATCAGCTGGATGTTTTAAAAACATGTTTTTGTTTGTTTGTTTTTAATACAGTTGTTCCTCAATAGTCACTGGGGATTGGCCCCTAAAGGCACACGAATCCTTAAGTGCTCAAATCCCTTGTACAACACCTATAAATACCCTCCCATAGTTTATGTCACCTCTAGATGACTATAGTATCTGACACAAGGTGTCAGGTCATTATATTGAAACCTTTGGGGAGTAATGACAGGGAACAAGTCTATGCACGTTATGTACGGCCGTGGCCATGCTAGGTCTAACATCACTGAGACAGGAGGCCCCGTGATGCCAAACACTCATTCTCCGAGACAGCCCAGGACCTGTGAAAATGTGGAGGCCACAGGGGCCACCCCCACAAATCACCCGCATTCAGTAAAAGTGCTGGTGCGTGGGAATTCAAGTGGTGGAGCTTCTCTCCTGAATCTTTTCTATTCTCCGTGCACGTGGGGCCAGCCGCACGTGCTGCGTGCACTCTGGAGCCAGTATGGTAACTCATGTGAAGGACCCTCCTACAACACATGTTAAGCTGGGCTGCAGGGTTCACACTTCCAATCATGGAGCTCGTATAGTCCCCGGCCTTAGATTTTAAGGAGAAGTTTACTTAAAAATATTGACTTGATAGGCTCCTTTCATGTTTAGGGGTGAAAGGTCCAGCACATGTCATCTGAAGACCCGTGAGTTTTCCTGATAATAAGACATAGGGCTTTGGGAGGGGGTGCATGGAGGGATACTCAAGCCCCAATTGATGGCTTATCTCATTTCCTAAATATTCCTTCTAACTGACTGTTTTGTTCTCTGCCATTATCGGTGACTTTCCAGTGGCATGTGCTTTTTGCTTTTAGTGTGGCACACACTTTAAAAATACATGATTATACAGAGGAGCCCTGTGGCCCCCCGGGGCTGACCCTCTGTCCCCTGCTTATTTTTAACAAGTCTCCCTTTGTGCTCTTTTGTTCTGAAGTGATTAATCATTTCTCTACCCAAGGGCTGCTGGCAATCTTTCCAGATGACTCCAGCTACCCTGGCCCCTCCCCCCTCCCCAGCATCAACATTGTCTCTAACGTGCTAGGAACCTGCTCTGGGGTCTTTACTCACACACAGTGGGCTCCTCTTTTCA
>JAQQSO010005324.1:0-12136 GCA_028658305.1 Pachyuromys duprasi
AAAAAAAAACAGAATTTCCAAAATGATCCTGTAAAACAACAGATCATCTGGAGGTATCTCCATCCCTGATCTCAAGCTGTACTACAGAGCAATAGTTATAATAACTCCATGGTACTGGCATAGAAACAGAATAGTGGATCAATGGAACCAAATAGAAGACCCCGAAGTAAACCCACACACCTATGAAAACTTGATTTTTGATAAAGAAGCCAAAACCATTCACTGGAAAAAAGACATCATCTTCAACAAATGGTGCTGGACGAATTGGATGTCTATATGCAGAAAAATGAAAAAAGATCCATAATTATCACACTGCACAAAACTAAAGTCCAAGTGGATCAAAGACCTCAACATAACACAGGACACATTAAATCGGTTGGAAGAAAAAGTGGGAAAGACCCTACAACTCATTGGCACAGGAGACTACTTCCGGAACAGAACACCAACAGCACAGGCTCTAAGAACAATCAATAAATGGGATTTCATGAAACTGAAAAGCTGCTGTAAAACAAAAGGACAGCCTACAGACTGGGAAAGGATCTTCACCAACCCTATAACTGACAGAGGGCTAATATCCAGTATATATAAAGAACTCAAGAAATTAAAAAGCAACAAATCAAGTAATCCAATTAAAAGATGGGGTATGGAGCTAAACAGAAAACTGACTGTAGAGGACTGTAAAATGGCAGAAAAACACTTAAAGAAATGCTCAACATCCTTAGCCATCAGGGAGATGCAAATCAAAATGACCCTGAGATTTCACCTTACACCTGTCAGAATGGCTAAGATCAAAAACTTAAGTGACAACACATGCTAGAGAGGTTGTGGAGAAAGAGGAACCCTCCTCCATTGCTGGTAGGAATGTAAACTGTTACAACCACTCTGGAAATCAATTTGGCGTTTTCTTAGACAATTAAGAATAGTGATTCCTCAAGATCCAGCTATACCACTCCTAAGCATATATCCAAAAGATGTTCAAGTACACAACAAGGACATTTGCTCAACTATGTTCGTAGCTGCGTTATTCATAATAGTAAGATCCTGGAAACAACCCAGATATCAATTGAGGAATGGATACAGAAATTGTGGTACTTTAACACAATGGAATACTACTCAGCAATGAAAAACGAGGAAATCATGAAATTTGCAGGCAAATGGTGGGACCTGGAAAAAATCATCCTGAGTGAGGTATCCCAAAAGCAGAAAGAGGCACATGGTATATACTCACTTATATAGACCTATAAGATAGGATAAACATACTGAAATCTATACATCTAAAGAAGATAAACAAGAAAGAGGACCTGGGGTAAGAGGATTAATCCTCACTTAAAAAATCAAATGGGACCAACATTGGATGTAGGAGAAAACAAGTAGCAGGACAAGAGACTACCATAGAGGGCCTCAGAAAGACTCTTCCTAGCAGGGTATCAAAGCAAAGATTAAGAAACATAACCAACCCTTTGGCAGAGTACAGGGAATCATAATGAAGAAGGGGGAATTAGTATAACCTGGATAGGTCAGGAGCTCCACAAGAACCAAATATATCAGGGCACAGGGGTCTTTTATGAGACTCTCTCCAACCAAGGACCATGTATGGATATAACCTAGAACCCCTGCTTGTATGTCACAAATGGTAGCTCAATACCCAAGTGGGTATAGTAGTAAGGGGAACAGAATTATTTTGGACATGAACTCAATGGCTGGCTCTTCAACCTCCCCACCACCCAAGTGAGGAGCAGCCTTGCTAGGCCACAGAAGAGGACATTGCAGCCAGTCCTGAAAATACCTGATAAGCTAGAGTTAGATGGAAGGGGAGGAGGTCCTCCCCTATCAGTGGACTTGGAAAGGTCCAGGGAGGAGATGAGGGAGGGAAGGGGGGATACGGAGGGAATGCGGGAGGGGGCTAAGGCTGGGATACAAAGTATCCTATGATTAATATAAAATAAAAGTGAAAAAAATTTAAAAAAAGAAATAACAAAAAGCCTACATACACATGGAATCTAAACAACTCTCCACTCAATTACAGCTTGGTAAGGGAAGAAATGAAAAAAAAGAATTAGAGACTTTGTATAATTCAATGACAAGGAAGGCACAAGTTACTCAAACTTATGGAAAACAATGAAAGCAGTGCGCTAACTGCTTCCAGAAAGAAGTTTGAGACATCTTATACAAGCAACATAAGAGCACAGGTAAACATCCTAGAAAAAAAAGAAGCAGACACAACCAAGAAGAGTAGAAGATTAGAAATAATCAAACTCAGAGCCGAAATCAATGAATTAGAAACAAAGAAAACAATTCAAATATACAATGAAACCAAGAGCTGGTTCTTTGAGAAAATCAACAAGATAGACAAGCCCTTAGCCAAACTAACCGAAAGGCAGAGAAACTATCCAAATCATCAAAATAAAGAAAAGGGATACAAAACTACAGACACTAAGGAAATCAGAACAATCATTAGGTCTTACTACAAAAACCTATATGCCACAAAATTTGAAAATCTAAATGAAATAGACAATTTTCTTGGTAGATTCCATCTACCAAAATTAAATCAAGATCAGGTAAATAGATTAAATAGTCTTATATCCACTAAGGAAATAGAAGCAGTCATCAAAATTCTCCCTTCCAAAAGAAGCCCAGGGTTTCAGCACAGAATTCTATCAGACCTTCAAAGAAGAGCAAACTCCAATTCTCTTCAAACTATTCCATGAAATAGAAACAGAAGGAACATTACCAAACTCATTCTATAAGGCCATAGACACCTTGATACCTAAACCACACAAAGACCCAACAAAAAAAAGAGAATTTTAGACCTATCTCTATTATGAACATTGATGCAAAAATACTTACAAACTGAATCCAAGAACACATAAAACACATCATCCACCATGACCAAGTAAGCTTCATCACAGGCATGCAGAGGTGGTTTAATATATGGAAATCTATTAATGTAATTCACCAAATAAACAAACTGAAGGAGAAAAACCACATGATCATCTCCTTAGATGCTGAAAAAGCATTTGACAAAATTCAACATCCATTCATGTTTAAAGTCTTGGAGAGATCAGGGATACAAGGCATATAGCTAAACATAGTAAAGACAAAATACAGCAAGCCTATAGCCAACATCAAACTAAATAGAGAGAAACTTAAATCAATTCCACTGAGCTCAGGGACAAGGCAAGGCTACCTACTCTCTCCATATCTCTTCAACATAGTCACTTGAAGTCCTAGCTACAGCAATATGACAACTAAAGGAGATCAAGGGATTACAATTTGGAAAGCAAGAAGTCAAAGTATCACTATTTGGAGATGATATGATTGTATACATGAGCGATACCAAAAATTCAACCAGAGAACTCCTTCAGCTGATGAACACATTCAGCAAAGTAGCTGGACACAAAATTAACTCAAAGAAAGAAAGAAAGAAAGAAAGAAAGAAAGAAAGAAAGAAAGAAAGAAAGAAAGAAAGAAAGAAAGAAAGAAAGAAAGAAAGAAAGAGTAGCCCTCCTGTATATGAAAGACAAAAGGGCTGAGAAAGAAATTAGGGAAACAACACCCTTCACAATAGCCCCTAATAACATAAAGTACCTTGTGTCACTCTAACCAAGTGAAAGATCTGTTTGAAAAAAACAAGTCTCTGAAGAAAGAAATTGAAGAAGGTATCAGCAGATGGGAGATCTCCCATGCCCATGTATTGGAAGGATTAACATAGTGAAAATGTCCATCTTTCCAAAAGCAATCTACAGATACAATGCAATTCTTTACAGAACTTGTAAGAACAATTCTTAATTTCATATGGAAAAACAAAAAGCCCAGAATTGCTAAAACAATGCTCTACAACAACAGATTGTCTGGAGGTATGTCCATCCCTGATCTCAAGCTGTACTACAGAGCAATAGTAATAAAAACTACATGGTACTAGCATAGAAACAGAATGGTGGATCAATGAAACCGAATGTAAGACCCAGACATAGACCCACACACCTCTGGATACTTGATTTTTTACAAAGATGCCAAAACTATACAATGGAAAAAGACAGCATCTTCAACAAATGGTGCCTACATGTAGAAAAATGCAAATAGATCCATATTTAACACCCTGCAGAAAACTGAAGTCTAAGTGGATCAAAGACCTCAATATAAAACCAGACACACTAAACTTGTTATAATAAAAAGTGTGGCAGAGCCTTGAACTCTTTGTCACAGAAGACAACTTCCTGAACAGAATACTAATAGTTTTGGCTCTAAGATCAACAATCAATAAATGGGACCTCATGAAACTGAAAATCTCTGTAAAGCAAAGGATACTGTCAACAGAACAAAATGTCAGCCTACAGATTGGGAAAGGATTTTCATCAACCCTATATCTGACAGAGGGCTAATATGCAGAACAGATAAAGAACTAAAGAAGTTAAAAAGCAACAAACCAATTAATCCCATTAAAAATAGGGTACAGCGCTAAACAGAGAATTCTCAATACAGGAATGTTAAGTGACAGAGAAACACTTAAAGAAATGCTCAACATCCTTAGTCATTAGTGAGATGCAAATCAAAACAATCCTGAGATTTCACCTCACACCCATCTGAATGGCTAACATAAAAAACTCAAGTGACAATACATGCTGGAGAAGATGTGGACAAAGGGGAACCGTCCTCCTTCACTGGTGGGAATGTAAACTTGTACAACCACTCTGGAAATCAATCCTGTGCTTCCTCAGAAAGTTGGGAATCGCACTACCTCAAGATCCAGCTTGGACATGTAACCAAAAGATGTCCTACCATTCAATAAGGACATTTGCTCAACTATCTTCATAGCAGATTTATTCATAGTAGCCAGAATGTGGAAACAACCCAGATGTCCCTCAACTGAGAAATGGATACAGAAATTGTGGTACATTTACACAATGGCACACTATACAGAAATTAAAAACAATATCATGAAAATTTTAGGCAAATGGTGGGAACTAGAAAAGATCATCCCAAGTAAGGTATCCTAGAAACAGAAAGACACACATGGTATATACTCACTTACAAGTGGGTATTAAACATGTAATATAGGATAAAAATACAAAAATCTGTACACTTAAAGAAGCTAAGCGAGTAGGAGGACTTTGGGTAAGATGATCAATCCTCATTCAGAAAGGCAAAAGGGACTGACCTTGGAAGAGGGGAAAACAGAGAACAGGACAAGAGTCTACCACAGAGGGCCTTTGAAAGACTCTACCCAGCAGTGTATGAAAGCAGATGCTGAGACCCATAGCCAAACTTTGGGCAGACAGCAGGACATCTTATGAAAGAAGGGGGAGATGGAAAAACCAGGAGAGGATAGGAACTCCACAAGGAGAGCAACAGAACCAAAAAATCTGAGCACAGGGGTCTTTTCTGAGACTGATATTCCAACTAAGGACCATGCATAAACATAATCTAGAACACCTGCTCAGATGTAGCCCATGGCAGCTCAGTGTCCAAGTGGGTTCCCTAGTGATGTGAACAGGGAAAGTCTCTGACATGAACTCAGTGGCTGGCTCTTTGATCACCTCCCGTTGAGCAGGGAGCTACCTTACCAGTCCACAGGGGAAGACAATGTAGCCAGTCCTGATGAGGCCTGATAGGCTAGGGTCAGAGGGAAGAGGAGGACCTCCCCTATCAGTAGACTAGGGGAGAAGAAGAAGGGAGGGTGGAGTTGGGAGGGGACAAGAGAGGGATCTACAGCTGCAATATAAAGTGAATAAATTGTAATAAATAAAAATATTAAAAATAAATAAATTAATTAATTTTTAAAAAGAATAGTATGCAACCAAAAAATTACTCAGCTTCTGCACATGTACATGGCTTTATTTGTAATAGCCAGAACCTGGAAACAACCCAGATGTCCCTCAGTTGAGGAATGGATACAGAAATTGTGGTACTTTTACACAATGGAATACTACTCAGCAATTAAAAAGGAGGAAATCATGGAATTCGCAGGCAAATGGTGGGACCTGGAAACTATCACCCTGAGGTATCCCAAAACCAGAAAGAAACATATGGTATATACTCACTTATATAGACCTATAGGATAGGAAGGTCATGCTGAAATTTACACACCTAGGAAAGACATACAAGAAGGAGGACCCGGGTTGGTTTGATCAATGCTCGTTTAGATGAACAAATGGGATGGACATTGAATGGAGGAGAAAACAAGCAACAGGACAGGAGCATACCAAAGAGGACCTCTGAAAGAATCAATGTAGCAATGTATCAAAGCAGATATTAAGACTCACAATCAAGCCTTTGGCAGAGGGCGGAAAGAAATAATAAAAATAGGGAAAGTTAGTGAGACTTGGGGAGAACAAGAACTCCACAAAGACCAAACTGAGCAGGGCACAGGGGTCTTATACGAGACACTTTCTCCAACCAAGGACCATGTATGGATATGTCCTAGAACCCCCACCCAGATGGGGCCCATGGTAGCTCGGTGTCCAACTGAAGACCCTAGTGAGGGAAACAGGGACTGCTTCAGTCATGAACTTGATGGCTGGCTCTTTGACCCTCCCCCATACACGCCAGGGAGTAACAGCCTGGCTAGATCCCAGGGGAGGACATTGCAGCCAGCCCTGAGGAGTCAAGATGATCTGGGATTGGATGGAAAGGGAGGAGGTCCTCCCCCATTGGTGGACTTGGAGGGGGCGGGCAGGAGATGAGGGAGGGATGGGGAGAGTGGGAGGGAATGAGAGAGGGGGCTACGCCTGGGATGCAAAGTACCTAACCTGTGATTGATATAAAAATAAATAAAGTACATTAATAAAATAAAATAATAAATTAATTTTAAAAAAGAATAGTATGCAACCAAAAAATTACTCAGTTTCTGTACATGTACCTACCCTTATCTATTAAGTGTATCTATATACATTTTACTCATTATTTTTATAATTATTATATTATGTATTTTTACATATGTATATATTTTATTTATCATGTTATTATAGTATAGTTATTTTATAGTTATAATTTAAATAAGACACTATTTAAAAAATAACAAGTGAAGATCTGTTTTGGAGACTGGGGAAATGCAACTTTCACCCAAATGCTCTAGATAGCTTCATGAATGTTTCAGGTTCTAAAGTGTACTATGCATTTGATTCTTAGTACCAGACAAAAATAATAATGATAAGCATGTGTAAATAACTCTCTGGGAAAATTGCTGTCTAATAGTTAAAAACTATAAAAGGGCATGTTAAACTGAAATATCTTCTTACTCGTACAATACAATTTTAATGTATAGAACATAATATTTTTAAAAATTAAATTTGATATCATATGCTTTTTAAAAAGATTTCTCACTAAAAATTAAAAGTAGGGTAAATTTTTACTTGTTGATAATTAAATCAAGAAGCTAATTTAAACTTGTAATTTCTAACAGCCTACTTGCTTCCAGTACCAAAAAACAGTAGTAAAAACAATAGTAATAAAAGTTAGTGATTGTGGAAGTGATTTTACAGGCAATACAATCCAAAGTATCATTTCTAAGAATGATAAAGAGTTAGAATCGTGTGACTTAATTAACAATGTCACATAGGCGGGTGCTGACAAAAAGTGGGGGAACTCGTTTGGTTCCTATGTCAAATGCTGTAAGTGCTGTGTTATCTGTCACTGTACTAAAACTCCACCCCAATCATGTGCCTTGAAATAACTTTTGTAACAAATATTATTTGGAAGAAATGTTACAGTTAACAACACACTTACTGTGTGTGTGTGCTTGTGCATGTGTGTATGTGTGTGCAAGAGACAGAGGGAGAATAAGTAGGTATGTATGTGTGAGTATCCATTTGTATGGAAGCCTGAGGTCGATGTGAGGTGTCTTCCTCAGCTGCTGCTCTTTTATTATTTGAGATGAGATCTGGAACTGCAGTTCATAGCTGGACTGGCAGCCAACGGTTTCCAGGGATTCTTCTATCTCTACCCCTGTCCACCAGCACCAAGCTTTCAGAAGAGTGTCCAAAGCTTTTTGTTTAGGTCCTACATTCTAAACTCAAGTTCTCAACTTCCACATCAGGCGTGTTACCAACTACATCAACTCCTCAGCACTACAAATTTATTTTTAAGCTATCAGCCATATCTATGAGGTCATAAAGCCTTGTGACAAACCTCAAAATTCTCCATTCTCTTTCTGGCTTGTGTTTCATGCTCATCCCATGTTGGCTGGGAAGTTCTGCTTCATGTCACCTTGATTATTGGTGTTGAAGAAGTTTTCCTATCTTTGAGCTTTGTCATTGCTGAGGGAGGAAAAAGGCAAACCGTGCTGCATGGTTTTTGTTCTAAAGTAACACAGGGCACTCTGTTAACATTCTACTCCCGGAGCCTGACTCACGGGTTTAGGAACTTCAAGACAGTAAGGAATGGATTCCTACCCTGTTCTGGACAGAGGGAGAGACAATTTTCTAGAAAGCGATGTTAATGATGGAGACATTTTATACACAAACCAGATCTTTGATGAGAGTGTATTCGCCTCTCTATGCAGTCATTGAGTAACGGTTATAGACCTGGGGAAATGTCCCCAGAAACAAAACGCCGATAGACTGAGGTCTTTTTACTAGCTAGTTTGGAACACGGTGATCCAAGTGCTCCACAGAAACCACTTCAGGGAAGAAAAGTTTATCTTGGCTCATGGGACCTGAGGATTTTAGTCATACTGGCGGGAACAATAGCTTGATCTTGTGGTAAACAAAGCATGTGATAGACGAGAATGCAGGAGTGAGCTGGAACCAGGGGCCTGTGTTAGTTCAATCTTGAAAACCACCTCCCAGTTCTCCCAATTACGACTAACCTCCTGACGGTTCTCCCACTACCCAACACAGTGTCACCAGCAGAGGAACACACAGTGACTATGTCAAAATATGACTGTGTCTGCCTATGCCTACAGAGTACTGAAACATATCACAAAGCAAGACTTTAATTGGGAACTTACAAAAGAAGAAGCTAGAATTTAAAACTACATTAAAAATTTCCATTATTATTTTCAGATAAAATGTCTTGAGCTATATATTTGTTTTCTTAGATAATTCTCTTTTTTAGCTTCAATTTTATTTAACCTACTGCAGTAATGAAGTCTCTGGGGAAAATTGTGCTACAAATGTTTTTTTCCTGCTTTATTGCAAAACTACCACAGTTGAGTAGAAGTAAAGAAAGGACAAATTACCTGAGTTTATAGAAGATTCAAGCATCCAACTGAATGTATCAAGGCTATTGTTAAAAAGTTGAAAAAATTTTTTTCTCTCCAGAAGCCACACAAATTGGAGCTTCATTACTTAGCATGTAAGTTCTGTAGTAATTCATTTATTTTCAGATGTATAAGGACAATTACCTGAGCAGAATCTAAAACAAAACAAAACAAAAAAGGTTTTTGAATCAGAAATGCTAAAAGATAAATGTTAGTGTTTGCACACCTGTCTGCATGGCACTGTTTCTCTGTAGCTTATTTTTCCTTCTTTAAACTGGGAATGCTTCCCTACATGAAACAGTTTGGAGGATCATTTGTGAGCATATTTAATATTATTAGATTTTTCCAGATACAACATATTTGGCTAGACATTAGAGACTCACAAAGTCAAAACAGGCTAGATAGAAGCTGAATGAATACTTAAACCAAATAACAAGAAGCAGATAGATAAGACCATGAGAATGAATGCTATTTACCAGGGCAGGACTTTCCGATAGCGTACTCTGGTAGAGCCTTGTGAGCAGCTGAGATTGTGAAAGTGGAGATGATTCAGACCAGGTAAAAGTCTAGAAAAAGCCATGCCATGGAACGTGGGAGTTGGAATGGCAAAGAGGCAGACTTCGTGACATGGAGCATCAGCAGGATTTACAGAGCGTTGAGAGCTTCCATCCTCAGTGGTTGGTCTGTCTTTCAGAAAAACACCCTCCCTGGACATATGGTAGCAGTTGTAGGGAGTCTCATTCATGTTCAATAGCAAGCTATCAGAGTCGTTTGGCAAATTCATTGCTAGAGTTTAAAATAATCATTTAAGCTTAATGGCCTGAAACATTTTTAAACAAAAACAAAACAAAAAACCTTGACTGCAAGTTTGGTTACTTTAGAGTGTGTAATCTTACCATCAGTGCTAACGCATTCAAATAAAAACGAATCTATTTACATTTGTATAATTTTATGCACTACTTAGTTGCACTAACTTACTGAAGTGAGTTAACAGTGTATTCCTTCCATCCAAAATAATACACTAGTTTCTCCATCTTAGAGAGTGGGAACCAAACTTGTGTGTTATCCAGACTGAGATGAACAAAAATCTCACTTACAAATGTTTTACATTTGCTGCCCTTGAGGAGTTAGTATTTCTACATGCTTTGTGGGTGCTATGGAAACTTGCTCTGAAGAAAACCAGCAGTGGCAGACCCTCAAATAAGGATCTCTGAAGTATGTGAGAGTGAAGTGCCAATCACAGCTTCATGAGACACTTGTTTCAAGAAGTGCCATGAAGTGCTGGCTGTGCCTCATCATACATAAAATACAGAAAATTCAAATGCACAAACATCAGCCCACATGAAGCACCAGAAGCATTCTTCTTTCAATTCTTCTCTGTAGAATAAGATTTATATATAAAACATTATTACATTTAGATTGTACATTAGATATATAAAGAGAATATATGTATGCATATGATATGTAAATGTATCACATTTATCCATTTTGGTAAGACTTTTAGAATAATCTTTTGAGTTCTTTACTCTTTAACCTTAGCCACTTTCCTTTACGGTGTTTTCTGGCTCACAACCAGAAAAATGACTCTAGATGTGAAAGGGAAAGAGATCCAAAAAACAAACATACAAAAGGAATAGGAAAGTTTGTCTTATCATGACAGCCTTCCATGTATCCACTGACTACTCAATTTTCCTGCAACTCTTAAAAGCATATTTTCTTGAACTTTCAAACAGACTTTTCCAGGTTGTTTGGAAACTAAGATGGCTTATACAAGTAGATCCCTTAGGTTCAGGAAATGACAGCGGCGATGTTCTCAGCAGACTCCAGCTACTCCTGTATGTTCACCCAGAAGCCAAAAAGGACACAGGCTGCCCTCAGTCCCCTCTAAGCACAGTTACATGACCAAATGTAGGATTTCTGTCCCCGGGTCATCGTGATTTAGCGTTCATTCCAAACCTTCTAAGAAAGGTGTGGGTTTTGGTAGGCTCTTACTACTCAAATGTTGAAAATCATTATCAGGTATGTATAGTTGAGAAGAATATTAAAAGATTGTCATGACATTCTTCCATTACTCAAAAGAAAGCAATGTCTTTCACATAAACCTATCACATCTCAGCTTTCAAATATGGTAAGCAGATGGCTTATAATTAAAACAGGAGGGATGACTCAATGACGGCTTAAGTGCCTGCACAAAACAGTCCATCCTGAAATGTCTGTGGCTACCAAAAGACCTGTAAATTGTGATATGACTTTTTAAGATTATTTCCCCTCCCCCCAAAATTCCAATTCATTGGTTTTTCATGTATGAGAATTCCTGACCAAAGCATAAGATATAATAATATATCTCCTGTGTATTCCAGGACCATTTCAGCAATTTTAGAGGACAGAATGAGAAGAAAATTCAAGAAAATCTGTATTTCCACCATCCAAAGACAATTATTACTAATATTCTGGTACAGTTTTTTTTCAAGTTTTGTAAAGTTATTTTTAAAGGAATTCTAACTTCCTTAAAAGTAGTTTCCTTACATTCTTCATACAATTTTTCTTTATGTTAAGACTGTGTATGACCATGGCACAATTACAGCAAAAAAAATCAATCTTGGTGCAATGTTATTGATTTAACTACAGCTTTTCTTTAGATCCCACTGAGTTTTCTACTATGTTCTCTTTTGCTCTGTGATCCTGATCAGTACCTCCTGATGTGTTTATTTATCCTGGCTTCATGGTCTCCTCTGAAGGAAAGTGAGTGCTGTGGAGTAGTGCTGACAGGAAACTTCCTATAATTTTCAGTATTTTGTATAGACCTATAGGATAGGAAGGTCAAGCTGAAATCTATACACCTAGAGAGGATATACAGGAAGGAGGACCCAGGTTGGTATGATCAATGCTTGTTTGGATGAACAAATGGGATGGACATTGAGTGGAGGAGAAAACAAA
>JAQQSO010005325.1:0-12136 GCA_028658305.1 Pachyuromys duprasi
ATTTTGTATCCAGCCACTTTACTGAAGGTGTTTATCAGTTGAAGGAGTTCTCTGGTTGAAGTTTTGGGGTCACTCATGTATATTATCATATCATCTGCAAATAGTGATACTTTGACTTCTTCCTTTCCAATTTGTATCCCCTTGATCTCCTTTAGTTGCCTTATTGCTCTAGCTAGAACTTCAAGTACTGTGTTGAAGAGATATGGAGAAGCCTCAGTGATTTTAACAAATGCAGCCCAAACCACGGCAGGTAACTTAGTTAATATGACGAGATCACGAAGTAAATTATTTTATTCTTAGAAAGACACATTTCCCAAAACAAATAGCAAAAGCAGGTCATTTCTGCTTTTCTTTTACTTTCCAAAGACAATAGTTACATATTCTGTCAGATGTACCCTCATATTATAATTACATTTTACATATTTAATTATATGTAATATAATAAATACATATGTAATATGTATTGTTGTATGTTTAAATTATTTGACTTTTAAACACTTAATTAAGGGACAAGTAGTCTCTTCACAGATGTAATACCGGGATTCAGTGTCCAATCTGTCAGAGTCCACTACATTCTAGCTTGTTGTCTGAGCTAAGAGAGCAAACCCGAAGAGAGGTATATAATGAACCACAGTTCTCATTAAACCAGCATTTTTAATGTCATTAGAGTTTTACAACATACACACGCACGCGCGCCCGCATACACACACACACACACATACATACTGCATTATGAAATTAAAAGCAGGAAATACAATTTTATATTAAAAACATTTCTTAATGAATTTTGGTCATTTTCTAATATATGGTATATTGAAACTAGTATGAAGTTGTAAGCAAAATATTAAATAGGTATTAAATTAACTTCCAATGCTATTTTCCTGCTGTAAAATTGAACATTTAAGGTGGGAAATCAATCTCCCTAATGAGAACACACTAATAATTTCATATAACTAACTTTGGTGGCATGGTTGTGCTTGAGACCAAAGCAATGAGCTGGTGTGCACTTCTTTCCTAGAACTGTAAGGATCACACAGGTGGCCCATACTGCAATGAATGTCTTCCTGGTTTCTATGGTGATCCCACTCGAGGAAATTCTGAAGATTGTCAACCCTGTGCTTGTCCACTCAATATACCATCCAATAAGTGAGTACCAGACTGACTTTACTACAGAATGTTATTTCCATATTTATGGATGCACTTTTAATATGAGAACAAAACGTGTGGATTTCTCAAAATGGTACCATAAGTTTTGAAGGTTGAAGTGTTTTAAATTATTACCATTCCCAAGGACTTTGTTATTTGGGGTCTAGATCTGATTTAAAATCTAAGATATAAAACTCAAATAGAACTTCTAATTTAACTCCAAAGAACAGACCCAATGTGTACAAATCTATACTCTTTATGAATAATCATTTACTGCAATATATCTTTATGTTATATATGTTTTACTAAACTTGTTTCATGGCATACTTTTTATCATAAATGAGTATTGAACTATGAATGATTACTGTATTATCTTGCATAAATAATGTAGATTTTGAAAAAGTGTACTGTAAGCTTCATAATCAATTTTTCTCATTTGTTCACCTACTGAAATAATCTATTGGGGCAGACATTTCAAAAAGAAATGACAAAAACACACCTTGATTGTCTTTCTCCTAACTTTTTGATAATACTATGTTTCAAGTCCTAAAATGGTACATTCCGTAAGCACTGTCTAAACAATTAGGTCCTGAAACCAACCAATCAACAAACAAACAAACAAATACTCTTATTAGGCACATCACATTGAATATAAATTGGTGCTTTTTATAGCAAACGTTTATAAATAAGTGTTATTTTATTTCTAATTGTTGTTGTTTTAAGACTGGAAATTAAGCCCAGGGCTTCAGCATACTGACGGAGCACATGCTATACCACTGTGTTCCTACTCCTAGCTAAATTCGAATGAAAGAAATCCCTTTCTGAAGAGGCCTGTTAAAGGCAAATTTAGTGCTTAGTAAAACTCTTGCTGTATTGTGGTCCTTCGGCAGTTTGCAGATGCCATGATGATGCTCCAGAGCAGAAATCATAAACAATAGGGGAAATATGTCAGCTGTCGCCTTTGTGTGTGAGACTTTGTGTGTGAGTAAGGCAAACTCTAAGGTCTTAACTTAGGAGGCTTGTTCTGCATGGTCACCTGTTGGAGTCAATGAATAATAATCTAAGCAGAAGACTTTGGAAAGAACCCTGCCATTCCTCAAAGCTGGCAGGAACGATGTGCCTGCCATTTAGCACCTCTGAAATCTTCACTCTCCTCTCCAAACCCCCTTGTCTTCAGAATTCACTGCTGGTAAACTACCGTTCAGTGAAGGTAGGCTACCAGAGCCAGACATAGATGCAAGCACCATGTTTGGGTGTTTCATCTTCAAAAATAACCGAGTGAGGCCGTTAGTGCTGTTTCTGTTTTATAAATGACTAAATGAAGTTTCTGAGAAGAAGGTTGTATTTTGATGTCATATCTAGAACCAGAATTCCCTGGCTTCATGCTAACTCCCCACTTCAAGGTGCAAAGATTTGAGCAGGTTATTGAAACACTGCTCTGTTCATCAACTATACTGTCTTACGGAGCTGTGTGAGAATTACACAATTAAAATGTGTAAAGCACTTAAAATAGTGGATGACACAGAGAACAGATTTAAAGTAACTAGTTCAGCATCATAAACTCAAATATTCCATTGAAATTTGAAGTTATTTAATATTCTTATAATTTTCATTCCTCTACAGTATATATTAAAGAACTTTAAAAAAATTAATCTATATTTAGAGTAAGAACAGTAAAAACAATTCATTGGTCTGCCTGGTAAGTTAGATCCCCTAGAGAGATGCTGAAAATAAGTCAGATATCAGTTTAATGTACTTTAATAAGCATACGTTTGTAGAGTTCAGGGAATGGGTCTAGACAGGCACCGAACCAAAGAACCTTTAACTGCTAAAGGTGTCAAAGAGAAGAAAAGAAGGAAGGAAGGGGAGGAAGGAACGAAGGAAATGGGAAAGTGAAGACTGTAAGGAAACAAATGAACATTCCACCCTAAGTAATCTCAGGCCCAAGAACACATCTCTGCAGCCAAAACATTTTCAGTATTTGCTATCAGTTCAGCAATCCTGACCATTCATTGTATAATGTAAATCCAAGCCCAGTACACTTTAAAAGTATAGAAATGATTGGATGTATGGACATTATGGATTTCCTCTCAAGCCTGACCAACGTTGTACATAAGAGAAGAAGAGTCATTTGGGAGAGAAGTTACTTGGGCGATTATACACATTCATGAACCACATTTCCTCTGTGTTTGTTGTGTTTCTCTTTTTATAATAGTTCTACTTATTTGTTCTTGAGAAAACAAACTCATCCAACATTAAAACCTCATCCATCCTGCCAAAGGAATTGGAATCCCAGTGTCTAATGATGGTGTTTCCTTAAGCAAATGCATTCCAATTTAATTATGTTGATCAAGTTTTCTAAAAAATAAATAAATAAAATACAATAACATCAGTAACATAGGTCAGAATAGACTAGATTTTAAGATAATTTACATTAAATATTTAAATATGAATTATTTTCATCTTTAATAGCAAATTGTGCAGAAAGTGCTTGCCTACTTTAAATTGCAGATTTAATTGTGGTATTTTGTAAAAAGAAAAATAAAAATTAATGCTATTCCACATAGTTTTTTAAGTTGTATAAGTTTTGTGATTAAAGTCATATAATATTTTAAATTAAAAACAGTTTACAAAATTATCATAGTGTAGCTGCACCACTGCAATGGGAAAAGTCCACTTTCACCTAACAATCTAAATATTTTCAGTAAAATATCAAAACTATTCAGTAGGTATAGGTACTTAATGGTGAAGGAAACCATCTTTATAATAGAAAAAAATAACCTTAAAAAAACTTTACTGTTGTAATCTGAGCGCAGTACTCTGAGGTATAATCGAATATTCACATTTAATTTATAATAAGAGATTTGACTTCTCACAGGTTATGCAGAAATAATTTAAAAAGAGCTAAAGGTTGCTGCAACCTCCCTCTGAAGTGCAGGCTTTATCTTGGTGATTTATCTCTTAATCCCTGGTCATAAATCTTAGAAATCACCGGCATTTTGTCTCCAAATTCCTTAGATAACATTGCTAAATAAATCAAGTGTGAGGGAGATAAAGACAGATTGGTATGATTATTAAGATGTATGGATATAGATGAGCATATAAAATTTAAATTATAAATATAGATCATGTCCAAAAGCTACTTACAGTGGCCACAGTTTGTCCTTTTCATCTTTGTGATGTGTATATTGTAACAATAGATTGTAACTAAAGTAATGAAATTTACTCCTAGAGAAATAAATATAACATAAACATTTCAGTTTTTATTCACTAATTTTTCATTACGCAGCTCATAGTTTAAAGACAAAATCATGAATATCTTTGCTCGAACACTTAGGTTATACAGACAGATACTAATCATTGAAGTCTTTTGAAATTTCCTTCAGTTATGTAATGCATTTAGAGCCATTCTTGTCACAGTCTTGACAAGTCCTATATACTACTGTTACAAGGATCCTTGGTGAGTATCAGGATTAGTAAGAGCTATATCTGTAGAACAGTGGAACATTTCTAGAGCTGAGCTTAGGGCTTACACATAAGGTAATATTGGACCGGGGAGCTGGCCCAGTGGATAAAACACTTGCCATACAGGCAATGATGTCCAGAGTTTAAATTCACAGCACCAATGTAAAAGCTGGCTAGGGAAAAGAGACACCTGTAGTGTCAGCAACCAGGAGGCAGAGACCAGAGCTCCACAGAGCTAGTTACCTCGCTGGAATAGCGGAAATTCGTGAACGCCATAGAGAGAGAGATGGACCCCGCCTCAATAAAGGATAACTAAGATAACCAGCATCAATTTCAGACCTCTACAAGCACAGGCTCACACACAAACGTGCAGCCCCAAACACATGTGCTTACACACATGCAAACCACACATGTGTACTCATTCACACGCACAGGACAATTTTGAATTATCAAAATTGGTACTTCTAACCAAAAACTATACTTTAGGATAGACTATACAATATATTCCGTGACAATTTAGCATTGTTTTAGAACAAAGCTAATTATATTTGCTCATGTGAATTCATATTTACGTATAAATAGAATCACATATATATTCATGTATGGCTGTAAGTGTGCATATGAGTATATATGTATGTATATATACATACTGATAAATAAGTCCTTGCACATATAATAATGCATGCTTGGCTATTGAAAGGGCTGTATCGTTCACTCCAACAGCAGCTTGCCTTTCTTCCCATCTTCGCCCTTGGCCCACCTAGTGTTTGGTGTCATTGGTTGGAAAATTTAGAAGGCGGGTAGGGTTGTTTTGTTTTGTATCGTTTTGTTTTTCTGTTGGTGATGTATGAACACACTAGTGCTGAGGGGCGGAAGGTTGGAATCGCTTGAAATCCGTGATCTCACCATTCCTTCTTTGTGTCTCACAACACTTAACTCCACATTGGGGCCAGAATCTCTGTAGAGATGCCACCTCTGCAGGCCCAGATTCCAAGGGCAGTATTGCTAGGTGCATTAGCTTCTCCTTCTCAGTTTTTTATGTTGCTGCATGTCATCTTCTCCTGTGACTGCAACTGCAATTACTCTAGGAAAGGAACAATGCTCAGTTAGCATTGTTTAAAGACCATGAAAGCATGCATAAAGGGATGTTTTAAGAAGAGATTTTATTTGAATACACCATGGCTTACCGGAATATTACCGGAAGCTTAAATTCATGGAAATCTCAGCAGCAAGTTTGAATGACAGGTGGTTATAGGGAGAGGAGAGGATCAAATGAAAACCCTGAAGTCATGAATCTCATGTAAATTTTCCTGGAAATTAGCGTATGACCTTGAGGAAGAAAAATTATATTTGTCTCAACCGGCTCATAAGACTATGTTAAAATTCAATACAATTATGATAAAAGTACTCCAAAATATAAGAGCTAATTGAATATGTTGTTATTGCTTAATATTTTTTCCTGAAAAAGTATTGCTCTCTGTCAGTGAGCACATTTGACATTATTGTTGTTAGTTTTAACTGACAAGTGAGTATTTTTAAGAACTTGAAATTTATTTTAGAAATGGTTTTCAGGCGTCAGAAGCCTTGTGAGCTCTCTGTGACGTGTCTTTGTGGTAAACTGATTTGAGAATTAAAATATATATATATATATATATATATATATATATATATATTCACTTGGTTTTCATTCAGTCACTATAATCCAACAAGGTTGGAAAACTCAGGCTTTCTCCTTGGGGGTCCCTCTCTCCATAAACACGAGGCAGTTAGAGAATGCCAATTTTGAAGGGAAACGCATGTACACAATAATGAGTTGTCAGAATCCAGTTTCTTCTCTTAGTTTTAAAAACAGTAACAAATGGCAAGGACGTGATGGGGGAAATTAGATGTCCGTTATTTTGTTTTAATACGTGCTAAGATGTCACAGTCATAACCCGTTTTGTCGCAAGCTCTCCTCTAGGAAGAGATCCCTTACTTACACCATGAGCTGGGTTCCTATAGCACCTTGAGAACCTCTTTCACCTGGATAGCTTTTATAAATTCAAGGCGTTTTTTTTTTTTTCTAGCCAGACATTCTCTCTGACCCCACAGATTCATTTAGATTTTACAACGAGTTGAAATAGCTAGCATGATGGGTCTAATGGATCCTAATAACTTGGTAATATAGAGGCATGAGAATTACTGAAGCATTGCACATCTACTCAGAGTTAAGCTCCAGGGAGGTCACTTTTAAAAGGTGGTCATGATCTGATTGGCACCAAAGCTGGAAAGGAAAGATATCCCAAAGTCTCACCAAGTGTCAGAAGCAGAACCAGGCCATGGCCTTAACGTGTTTAATTTATTTTGATCTCCCTAATTACTTGGTTTTAAGCAACCCTTTACTAAATGGTTTTATATCATAGAACAGGAAATATTATAGGGAAAACATAATTGGAGTAAGATTAATTGAGGACAGTTCTTTTAAAATGGTGATGTAGGGTCTATAGAAGCTGATCTCACAGATATCATTCTTATGAGAAGACGGTGGGAGAGTGATGGAAGGTTGGGGAGCGGGAAAAGGCTGGTCAAAAGATATGAACCTAGAGTTAATTGAGAGCAAGGCTTTCTCACATGGCATTGTATAATAAGGGGCGTGGAAGAAAAACATATGTATTTCAGAAATCCGCAATATGTCTGTGACTTTGAAAATTTGTACCATAAAGAAATGAAAGAAGTTTTTGAAGATATGTTCAACATGATTTAAATGTGTATAATATATACCATGAGACACCATGACACACTATAAATACATAATCATATTATATAATATTTAAAAATTATGTGTCAGATAAAAATAAAATTTTTAAAAGGACAACTTAACAGAGAACTCGAGATAGATGAGGGCCCACAGGGAATCCAGAAGACAGTTACACAGACAGTTGCTGCATGGGAGGTACTTCTTACCAGGCAGAGATCTGAAACTAAAGCTGAACAGGATGACAAAGCCTGATGGTACCACATCGCTGTGTTGGTTTGGGTTTGATGTCACACTCTGTCACTTCAGCCCACACACACACACACTGGAAATGTGTTAAAGACGTAAAATCTGGAACATGCTAGGAGACGTGAAATGGCAAAGCTGGTTTGGTTTGATTTGTGTGATGATAAATCAAGCAGAATGTATGCATTAGATCTTTGCTGAAAGCTTTCCTGAAGATTCCATCCATGTAACATCACGCCTGTGGGTACACATGTGCAAGAGCCTGTACACACATCCCCCTGACAGCTGGACCAGATAGAGGAACTCATACAGCCAAGATGACATCACTGCTGTCTAAACATCAGATTTCTTGGTGCTGCTTCAAGCTCTGAGGGATATGCTTGGCAAGGAGGGATGATGATGAAAGTAGGTTTCATCAGCCCTGGGGGAGTTCTTGAAAAACCGCTGTGTGTCTGCTTTTAATACTGGTAATCTTAGAGGCAGAACAGTCAAAAGTCAGTTAATCACGTGCCCCAGGGACACTGCTCTCAGCTGGGCTATAGTCATGTCTGTGGAAATAGCCATGCCATTTCATCCTCCATTGGCCAGGTTTCCATTTCTGCCTGGGAGATGAGAACTACCAGCTTATATGCTTTGGTCACAGTAGTGGTAGAGGAAGAGATAGAAGCATACACTGCTAACGATCTCATGTATATGCCTCTTGCTTTCTCCTGAACATTGTCACTGCAGCTTTAGCCCAACCTGCCATTTAGACCGGAGTCTGGGATTGATCTGTGATGAATGTCCTGTAGGGTACACAGGACCACGCTGTGAGAGGTAAGCATGTGCCACATTGCCTTGCACAATGATCTCTACCTTGGGAGTTGTAAAGCCATAGGCATGATCTTCCCCTGCTCCAAAAAAGGCTGTGGTGCTCAATGGGGTGAAATAAACTTTCTTATCACGCTTGTCACACAAATGCATTCTATTTTTATAGTTTATTTATTCTCTGGAAATTGGCCTATAAATCTCCATTCACTCTGAGGATATCTGATTAATGTTTTAATCTTAAAGGTTACGCATTCACCTACACTTTTTCTGAAAAATAAAAGTGCTGCTCAAGCGGAAAGCCATCGTTTTAAGATTTATCTTACTGTCTACCCTTTGCACCATTTATTTTTCATAATTAGCTTTTCGTCCTTAAAATGTGGCTTAAATTCATAGTTCACAGTTCAGGAAGTGGCCTATAATTTACTGTAAATACACTTGAAACAAAAACACAGCATAATTTATTATCCTGATTTATGGATCCTTCTAATAATTTTTTAAATGATATCTTAATTCCCATTTGGTTTCTGGGGAACAGGAACATAGTTATTATTTCAGACAGTGTCCATCATCATATTTCCTCCTGAAATATATTTGAAGAAGTACTTCTTGTGTGTATTTACTCCTGATTTAAAAAGTGATGCAGATTTCTTCCTTGATAAGATGGACAAACAGAACAACGTTCACCCTGTTTCTAACTCTGTTAAAAGTGATCCCCTCAGTTGCCACTGCTGGAGATACGGGCAAGGCAGAGGAAGGGAAGCCAGGCAACGAACGTGGGTATGACCTGGCTTCTGAGCTGTTTCCATCCTTCCTCTCCTGCCTTGGCAGCCACCGCCTGTTCAAGCCTTCATGCAGGGAGAATTTGGCCAGCAACTAGTAGTCTGTAAACAGCATGCCGGTAGCAGTTCCCAGCAGTAATAAGTTCTGTTGGTGATTGTGGCAGCATCTGCAAATGAGAAAGCGAAGAACAGACCTGAAATAAAAGGAAATAATTTGCAGTTCAGAAACTGAAGGTCTTTAAGTGTGTGTTTAAAACAAGGGGGGGGTAGTGGTGGGCAGAGCCACATTCATATGACATTCTAATAGGATAGCATGCCAGTGCCAAGACAGATTTGCATCAATGTCTAGTCCCCCCAGCTCACCATAGGCAACCTTTTTTTTTAGCAACTGGAAAAATGACAGCTGCTCTGTCATACAAGGCTATGAAATGTGCTTATCTGGGTGAGCATGGTCTCTGAAGTATTTATATGGCTTTGCTTCATGCACTGTCCTTTCTGCATGTTAGACAGTTTCTGAGCCATCTGCAATTTAACAAGCTCCATTTTATTTAACAAATATTTATTTAGCAAGTACCATATGTTAGATACAAGGTAAAACACTGAAGGCAAACAGATGCCATTTTCTATCTTTTTCCTCAAGTAGCTCACAACCTTCTTTAACGTGGGTGAGAATAGTCACATGTGTTTGAGGTAAAATTCTAATTGAATAGTAAAACTCAGCAAGGAAAGAAATAGCTGACAGAAAGTATGATGCCCTGTCTAAAATCTGTATTAATCAGATTCAGAAGATGGGAAGATGCATAGATTGTGTAGCAAATGGTACATCTTACTTCCAATTTAGATTTGTCAACTAAAAATAATCTATTATTGTTAGAGAGGAAATGAGGGAGCTATTGTATTTTCTTAGCCAGAATTTGGGTTAAGATTTTCCTTGAATACTTAAGATTTGCCATTTCAGAGTATTTTTATGAGTCAAAGCCAAGTGGATCATAAATACTCATAGAAATATTTTGAAGATGCATTTTAGACATGAGATGCATTGAAGGGAAAGAAAACAAAGGTCGGGTTCATGGAGAGCAACTGGTTATACTGGATATCTTATGATCAAAACCATTCTGTGACTTACATTTTGCAGCACAGCCAAACCCAACACTTTACAACTGACACGGTGTCCCCCACACCATTTCTATTCCCGTGTTTTTATCACCATTGAAGTTCAGGAGATACGCAGGGGCATTGTAACAGTGCTAACACTCCCTGTAGTAGACAGTGAGGAAACCCGATCAACTTAGTTGGCTCATCATTGACTACATATGCAGACCCAAATCTCCCACTCCTATTTCATGACCTGCACGTGTCAAGAAGATGTGAGTTATAACTTTATATTCTCGATCTCAAATTGTTTTGCTTCTAAGACTCCAGTCTTCTATGGGAGCTGTGATGACTTAGATGCATGGACTGGACAATTAGGGTTTTTCTCCTTTTTTTTTTTTTTTGCTAGCCATCTTGAATTAAAGTTTTACCAGTTATGGAGTTCAAGGTGTTTGTGTGAAAGTATGTGTGGTAAGAGAGTGTTGGTGGTAAGTGCATGTTTCAGAAAAATGGTCAAACAGTGCGGCTGACTAGACCTGGATACTTCATGCAAATGTGTTTCAGCTGACCTCTTCCTTTTTCTGGTCCTCACAATTACCTTTCCCTTTAGATCTTTCAGCTTACTTTCTCCACTTTCTTAATACTCCCAGTGAAACAATTGTTCAGTAAAAATTTAGCTTTTTTAAAAATCTAACACTGAGAACTGACAGCATCTCTTCCTTCATGTCTTTGTCTGTTTCTGACTCTACCCCATTTAAAAATAATTTATTTTCTGGTAGTTTATACAATGTATTTTAATCATATTCATGCCTTTCAGTCAGATCCTTCCAAATCCTCTTCTATGCTTGCCCAACTTCTTTCCTCCCCCTGTAAAGAAAAAAGCACACAAACACACACACACACACACACACACACACACACGCAAACTCCACCCAGAAACATGGAGTACAGTTTGTTGAGTGACTGCTTCCAGAATGTGGTTGATTACAACGTGTAGCTTAGTGAAGAGAGCTCCCTCTTCCAGCAGCTATCAGATGCCAATAGCTGCTTGGCTAGGGTAGGGTCTGAACTCAGTGCCCATCTGCTCTCCTCTCTGCTGTTATCATCCCATTATTGTTGTTTGGGCAAGATTTACAAGAGGTGAGACACTGCTAGAAACCAGCACCCAAAGTCTAGGGATCCCTCTATTCCTGTTTCCCTACCTGTCAATTCCGTTAGTATGATATATAGAGAGTACAAGATGGGTTTGATTCTTGAATTGAGGGAATGAAACTTACAAGCAAAGTGACCAACCACTAAAAGTAGTAAATGGAATGACAAATGTAAATACAACAAAGTATCAATCTACTAAAGATATTCTTTAAGATGCCAACTGCTATTTTTAGCTTGCAAAGGCTCATCTAGCTTCTTTCCTGAGTGTAGTTTCTCAAAGGAAGCAGAATTAAGATGCTGAGAAGAGGAGACATTTATTATGATGCTTTGTTAAGGTTGTAGACTTTTATTATTTAGAAAAGCAGAAAGAAATAAAACTGTGACAGGCATGAAGCCATCAGGTGAGCACTGGACTGTAAAGAAATACTAAAATAAAGAATAAAAAGCCATGTGTGTCTTTCTGCTTCTGGGTTACTTCACTCAAGATGATCTTTTCTCGTTCCCACCATTTGCCTGTTAATTTCATAATTTCCTTGTTTTTAATTGCTGAGTAGTATTCCATTATTAGTACAACCACTTTGGAAAACAATCTGGCACTTTCTCAGACAATTAGGAATAGTGCTACCTTAAAATCCAGCTATACCAATCCTAGGCATATATTCAAAAGATGCTCAAGTACACAACAAGGACATTTGCTCAACCATGTTCATAG
>JAQQSO010005326.1:0-12135 GCA_028658305.1 Pachyuromys duprasi
ATTAAGACTCGCAATCAAGTCTTTGGCAGAGGGCAAAAAGTAATGATAGATGTGGGGGAGGTTGGTGAGACTTGGGGAGAACAAGAGCTCCACAAAGACCAAACTGAGCAGGGCACAGGGGTCTTGTATGAGACGGTTTCTACAATCAAGGACCATGTGTGGAAGTGGCCTGGAACCCCCACTCAGATGAGGCCCATGATAGCTGGTTGTCAGACTGAAGACCCTAGTGAGTGAAACAGGGACTGTTTCAGTCATGATCTTGATGGCTGACTCTTTGACCCTCCCCCATACAAGCCAGGGAGTGACAGTCTGGCTATATCCCAGCAGAGGACATTGCAGCCAGCCCTGAGGAGACAGGATGAGCTGGGGTTGGATGGAAGGGGAGGAGGTCCTCCCCTATTGGTGGACTTGGAGGTGGCAGGGAGGAGGGAGATGAGGGAGGGAGTGGGAGTGTGGGAGGGAATGAGGGAGGAGGCTATGCCTGGGATGCAAAGTACCTAACCTGTGATTGATATAAAAATAAATTTAAAAAAAAGAATAGTGATTCCTCAAGATCCAGCTATACCACTCCTAGGCAAATATCCAAAAAATGTTCAAGTACACAACAGGGACATTTGCTCAACTATGTTCATAGCTGTCTTATTCATAATAGCCAGAACCTGGAAACAACCTAGATATCCCTCAGATGAGGAATGGATACAGAAATTGTAGTACTTTTACACAATGGAATACTACTCAGCAATTAAAAATGAGGAAATCATGAAATTTGGAGGCAAATTGTGGGACCTGGAAACAATCATCCTGAATGAAGTATCCCAAAAGCAGAAAGAAGCACATGGTATGTACTCACTTATATAGACCTATAAGATAGGATAAAAATACAGATATCTATACACCTAAAGAAGATAAACAAGAAAGAGGACCTGGGTAAGAGGATTAATACTCACTTAGAAAGTCAAGTGGGACAGACATTTGATGTAGGAATAAACAAGTAGCAGGGCAAGAGCTGGCCACAGAGGGCCTCGAAAACACTCTTCCTAGCAGTGTATCAAAGCAAATATTAAGAAACATAACCAACCCTTTGGCAGAGTGCAGGGAATCATATGAAAGAAAGGGGTATTATTATGACCTGGAGAGGTCAGGAGCTCTGCAAAGTCCAAATATATCAGGGTACAGGTGTCTTTTATGAGACTGTCTCTCCATCCAAGGACCAAGTATGTTTATAACCTAGAACCCCTGCTTGTATGTAGCAAAGGGTAGCTCAATTCCCAAGTGGGTATACTAGTAAGGGGAACAGAAACTATTTTGGACATGAACTCAATGGCTGCCACTTTGTCCTCTCTGTCCCCCGAGGGAGGAGCAGCCTTCCTAGGCCACAGAAGAGGACATTGCAGCCAGTCCTGAAGAGACCTGATAAGCTAGAGTTATATGGAAAGGGAGGAGGTCCTCCCCTATCAGTGGACTTGAAAAGGTGAAGGGAGGAGATGAGGGAGGGAAGGAGATGATAGGGAAGGAATGCAGGAGGGGGCTGGGATACAAAGTACATAACCTGTGATTAATACAAAATAAAAATGAAAAAAAGATCATGAAAAATAAAATAAAATAAAAGTATGTGCTACAAGTATCACCCAGATATTTGTCAGGTCCCTTGGGGCTGTCTGTAGAGATGCCTGCTTATGGATCTCAACATTCCTCCCTTTTTGTTTTATTAAAAAGTGAGGAGCTAAGAAGGGGTGATGGTAGCGGGAGGGCATTGGGCGACTTTTGCTCTTCAAACTACTTCCTGCTGATTAGGGGTGTTGTCATTCTGGGGGTACAGCTGGTTCCCACCATCAGGGTCATTGTCATCTGGTTCTGTGGACAGAGGTTGATAATGCTGTAGGAGTAACTGATTAATGGTTTTATTAGAGATTTTTTTGCATTTGTTCCTGAAAGAATGTAGAGAGGAAGTTAATTAAGCAGGGTGCAAAAAGCAAAAGCAGAAAGACCAGCAGGAGAGGTGTGACAAAGGGCAGAATCCATTTCCATATGGGACTCTGAAAGGCCCAAGAGCTAGAGGCCTCAAGCTGTCCCCTTCGTTTTTGTAAATCTGTCTGGAGTTGTTGGATTTTGTCTTTTACTATACCTGACTGGTTGACATAAAAACAGCATTCTTCCTGGAGGAAGATGCAAAGGCCACCTTCTTTAGCTGTGAAGAGATCCAGTCCACATCGGTTTTGAAGTACTACTGCTGCCAGTGAGTCAGTGTGCCCTTGGAGGGTTAGTATTGTCTGAGCCACTTGCTGAAGGTCCTGGATGAACTGGGAAGAAAGCTGATAATATAATGTTAGGGAAGTGGCTAGTCCTGCTGTTCCAGTCCTGAGAGCTGCTGTGATTCCTACAACAGCCAGTAGGGGCAGGATTTGGATTGCCCTCTTATCCTGCTGGGCAGTATTTAGTCCACAACCGGGATCAGTAGGGGCTCCTTTTTGTTTATCACCCCCAACTTGGGGAAGAAAAGCACCAGAGGGCAAACTCCTGACCAACGAGCGGGCAGACGATGGTAGACCTGAGTGCCACAAAGAATTGAGATATTATTAGCAATAGGGCATTGGGGTTGAGATGAGGTATCAAGGATAATAGTTTCAATACATTCTAAGGAACTTAACATTCCTACAGAGTGTGTCCCGGATGCCTTGAAACAGCTTGTCATGCCAAAGAGGGTGATATAAGACAGGTAGGGGGTTGTGGCAACATCAGAATTAGGGCAGTTAGTGAATGGTGAAGTGAGGTTACTTGACAGAGTCACTGCAGAAGCTGTCAGTGGTACTTCTGAATTAGGTGGGACAAACAGCCAGCAAGATTTAAAATGGCCCGGTTGGGTCACATTAAGGAGCTTGTAGGCCAAGGTCAGAGTCTGAAATAGGAGATGAAATGGCAGGTTTGTGGTTTTTTAGGATAGGGGATATTAGAGATGTAATGACCTTAGAGAAGTGTTTAATTACCTTCTCTACTTCTCCCATCCCCAGGGACTGGGTAATTGGGACATATTTTTTCTGGATATGGATAGTACTTATCGGTAGATCGGGTGTGTAGCAAGAAATGGAAGAGTTTTTCTAATGACGCCTACTTCCCATCTGGGATCCCACGGGTCTTGCATGTATAAGTAAAGAGTCTTTTGCACAGGTGAAAGAGCTTTTTCTGTGCGGGTGTGTGGATTTGGCAAGAAGAGTATGGGCAGCCTCCATACCCGTCTGGCCACTTTTTTGCAATGATCCTTTATTTGATCAGAATAAGGAAGAGGAAGCAAACAAAAATTCTATCAAATAATAGAGGAGGGATAGACAGGGGGTGATGGCTATTTCAATCAGCTTCTGGCAGCCTCCCATAGAACAATTTTCTGACCCTATTTAGAGAGATTGTTTATTATCAATGATGGTTTCTTGAACCTTAAATCTCAGTATGTAGGGATTACCTTGGATAGAAATAGGCAAGAAGAAGAAGAGGAAAAAATACATATCCAATCCAGTAGGGTCAAACACAGCTCCTGTAGTGAAGCCTCATATCTCTGGAACTGGAGACAAGGTGGTTGCTCTTGGTGTCCTTTGAAGCTGGAGGGAGCAGGGTCCCTGATATGTACAAAGGGGCATTATCTTGAGGAGAGGGGGTGAAAGGCTTAAGGTGGGATAGATGAATCCAGTGAGGGAAGCCTTCAAGCTTAGCAGCTGTGTGGGTCACAAGAATTACCTTGAAAGGGCCATGCCATTTAGGAGAACTTTGGTTTGGAGGGGAGAGAAGGACCTGATCCCTAATGTTAATAGGAGATGTACAAGGATTAGTGCATAACTGTGGTAAACAGTGGTCAGTAAAGACCCAAACAAGAGAACGGAGATGACAGAGTAAGGGAGTAAGTAGGTGGTCAGGGAGAGGAGAGGATTTTGCTGAAAGACCAGGAGTTAGGACCGGTCTCCCATACATGAGCTCAAAAGGTGAGATAGATAGAGATTTTAGGCGGAGAGCTCATAGCCTGAAAAGAGCCAGGGGAGGAGATTTACCCAATCAAAGTGAAGCTCTTGTGATAGTTTAACAAGAGTGTTCTTTAGGGATTGATTAGTTCGTTCTATCTTTCCTGAAGACGGGGGATGGTATGGGATATAAAAATACCAGGGAATGTTAAGGGCTTTAGATAAGGTCTGGGAAACCTGAGAAGTGAACTCAGGGCCATTGTCTGACTGGAGGGAGAGAGGAATTCCAAACTGTGGGATAATCTGGCAGAGAAGGATATCAGAAACTGTCTGAGTTCTTTTGTTGGGGAAAAGTGGGGAAAGCCTCCACCCATCCGGAGAATGTGTCCACCAAGATCAGGAGGTACCAGACACATTTGACTATTGGCATGTGGGTAAAATCAAGTTGCCAGTCAGTCCTGGGGAGAGAGCTTCTAGCCTGGTGGGTGGGGAAAGGGGGGGTACAATAACCTGAGTTAGGATCTGAGGTCTGAAGATCTTACAAGAAGCAATAATGGTCTTTAAGAAGTGCAAGTCCTCAGAGGTAGGCTGCAGATGAGCCCTGACGAAGTTAGACAAAGACTGACTGTTAGGATGAAAGAGCTGATGTAGATAGGACAGAATCTAACAAGTGTCAGGAGAGGGCAGGCGAGATGTAGGTTGTAGTGCAAGGATATTTTGTGGTGAGTGGGATGAATCCAGGCCTTTAAGGGCCACCGCCTTAGCTGCCTTGTAGCCTGGTTATTCCCTTTGGAAACTATGGAATTGTCTGTTTGGTGGGACCAGCAGTGGACTATTCCAATGGCTGAGGGAAGCTGGGAGGCTTTTAGCATGGCCATAATTTGGCCTGCATTAGTTACACATCCTCCCTTTGCTGTAAGTAACCCACACTCTCTGCAGATGGCAGCATGGGAGAGAAGAATATGAAAAGCATATTTAGAGTCTGTATAGATATTAAGGGATTGTCCCTGGGTGAATTGGAAAGTGCAGGTAAGAGCTATGAGTTTGGCTTGTTGATTAGTGGTGTGGGCAGGGAGGGGTTGTAACTCAACCACCACAGTATCCGACACTATGGCATAACTTGCTTTTTGAGCTCCCTCTTATACAAAGGAGCTGCCATCTATATACCAGGTATAGATCGCCTGAGGTAAAGTGCCCTCCTGTATGTGTTAGGGTTGGGGCAATAGTTCCTCTAAAGTTTCAGTACAAGAGTGAGATGGGGAATAGTAAGAGTTAGGGGGAGGAAGAAGGCTTGAAATATTAAGAGGTGGGCATGGTTGGAAAGTAAGGCTAGAGTCTTCTATTAGCTCACCTGGAGGGAAAGGCTTTTGGAAGGAGGTAAAGTTTGTAAGCCTTTATATGTTAAAAGATGAGACAGATTGTGAAAAGAATAAACAGTAATAGGTGACCCAAAAGTTAGTTTTTTTGACTCTCGAATAAGGAGCTCCGTTGCTGCTAGGGCAAGAATACAGGGGGCCCATCCCTGGATTGTTAGGTCTAATTTTTTTGATAGGTATGCTACAGGTGCAAAGGAGGGTCCCAATTGGTAACCCAGGGCTCCAAGGGCATATCCTTCTTTTTCTGTTACATAGAGAGAGAAGGGAGGGGTTATGTCTGGAAGATGTAGGGCTGGGGCCTTGAGAAGGACCTGTTGGAACCTCCAAAAGGGCTTAGTAACGGATTTAAGAAGAGGTTCATTTAAGGACCTAAGGCTGCCTCATATAAGGGGTGGGTGAGAAGGGAAAAGGAGGGAACCCAGGACCTTAAGAAACCAGCCATTCCCAGAAACGATAAGATTATTCTTTATTGGAGGGAACTGCCAGAGACTGTATTAGGTCTTTTCTATCTAGGGTGATGCCCTTGTGAGTTGGGGTTAATGTTAGTCCCAGGAAAGTGACCTCTAAGGTGGATAATTGGACCTTGGAGGGTAAGACCAGATAGCCCCTGCTGGATAGGAAATTTAGAAGAGCAGAAGTGTTAGTTTGGCTAACCTGTAGGAATGGACTGCAAAGGAGAAGGTCATCTACATATTGTATAAGTTTAGATTTAGGGAGAGATAAGGAGAATATATCAGAAGCTAGGGCTTGGCCAAAAAGATATGGGCTGTCCTGGAATCCCTGGGGTAGAACAGTCCAGGTGAGCTGAGTAGAGACAAGGGTGTCAGGGTCAGACCAGGTAAAGGCAAAGATATTTTGTGACTGGGGGTCTAAAAGGATAGAGAAAAATGCATCCTTGAGATCCAGAACTGAGAAATGGGAAGTGCCTGAGGGGATAGTGGAGAGGAGGGTATAGGGATTGGCTACAACAATATGAAGGGGAATGACTGCAGAGTTGAGGAGCTGGAGGTCTTGAACCAGGTGATAGGTTCCAATAGAGTTTTTAACTGTGAGTACAGGGGTGTTAAAAGGAGAGGAGGTGGGTCAAAGGAGTTTTTTTTTTTTTCTTAGAAGGTCAGTGATAAGAGGCTTAAGTCCCCTAAGACTCTTGAGAGGAAGTGGGTATTGAGCCTGGGCAATATACCGAGTGGGGTCCTGTAGCTGAATGAAAGAGGTTTTGGATATCCCAGACTTGGGGGTCCATTTGAGAGGGTGGTAAAGGAAGCAACATGTCAGAACTGATAGGTAGGGTAGCTAGGAGGAGGAAGAGAGAGGACACTGGCGAGCTTGGGGTCAAGTGAATGGGTGGAGTAAAGGAAATAGAGGCACCCACTTTGGCTAAAAAGCCCCTTCCCATTAGGAGAACTGGACAGCCTGGCATTACTAGAAAGAAATGAGTTAAGGGAACTCCTCTAAAAATACAATTAAGTGCTGGAGTCTGGCGAGGCTGGCATGGTTCTCCCCCTACCCCCACAATAGAGGAACTAGAAGGAGAGGTTCCTCGCCAAGACTCTGTCAGGCTCTGGTGTCCACAAGGAAGGAGATGGCCCGCCCTGATACCAAGATAATTACCCGTGGCTCCCTGCTAGTGATGGCAGTAGTTAGGTCAAGGGAACCCGGGCACCTTCAGTCGTCCATAGCCATGCCTAGGATATCGGCCAGAGGGCAATCTGAGAGTGATGCCCCCATCTTATGGGAGAAACAGTAGCAGCCAACACCCCAATGTCTCGTCTTGGTGGCATTTTGGACATGACCCCGATGGCTTGTGGGGGTTAGGACAAGCCCTGGCCCAGTGACCCTTCTGACTACACTTGAGGCAGGGGTGTGGTGGTCCCTGCGTAGGACAAGCCCGGGCCCAATGACCTTTTTTACTACATCTGAAACAAGGACCCAGTGGTCCTTGTGCCTTAGAAGGCAAGGGAGCCTGGGTAGTGGCCACAGCCAGTTGGATGGCCTCAGCTAGCATTTGGTATTTTTGTTTGTGAGCTCTTTCATCTCTCCCATGGTACACCTTAAAAGCCAGTGCTAAAACTTCTGACTGTGGAGTCAGAGGTCCCTTCTCCAAGGATTTAAGCTTAGCTCTGATGTTGGGGTAGCTTTGGGAGAAAAAATAGGTCATTAGGAGTTGTCTGCCCTCTGTATTTTCAGGGTCTAGATTAGTGATTTGTAAGAGGGCCTTTGTAAGCTGCTTTAGGAATTGAGACAGGTTTTCTTTTTTGTCCTGAATGACCTCCTGGAGCTTTTCATAATTAACTGGCTTAAGAGCCGCCTTGTGGAGACCAGCCAAGAGGCAGGGAGTGAATTGCTCTCTGGCTAAAATGCCTCCAGGTGCATTGTAATTCCATTGAGGATCCTGGTCGGGTACTGCCTCAGCCCCGACCAGGTGGGAAGCACGTGTTGGGTTATCCCTTTAAAGGGCCAGGTGTGGCCACCTGGCCAGACAAAAGATGACATCATAAGTTGCTAGGTAACCCAGAAGCAGGTTCTGTTCCAAAATACTAACATTCCTCCCTTTTTCAATAATTACAAAATGAGGAACTTGGGCTGCTTCTCATGTAAGGCAAGTTAAAGTATATAAGTTTAGGTTCATTGGAAGCAGCTCTTGGTTTTCATGCAAGGGGTTATGAGAGAGAGAAGAATTATAGCAACAAAATCGTCAGATTACATAGTCAAGAGGAAGAAGAGAAGCCTCTGCCCTGGAAAATTTAGGGTAGAGGGTTGTCAGTAGAGAGTTGCCAGCCATGCAAGGCAGCAAGTAGGGACTGAAGAACCCTGGGAGAATCTGGAGCTGCTTGTCCTGGTCCTGAAGCACACCATTTTAGCCTTTTGTTAATGAAAGACCAGACTAACTTTGTAACCTATGTTTCTCTTAGTTGCCTTATACCTTATATTTTTGTAAGGAAGGAAAATTTTTAACTTGGCCCTAACAAAAGGAACTAACCATGGGAACTAACCATGGGAACTAAAGCTTATGAGCTGTAATTATTATCGGACCCGGATCTGATACAAAATGTTTCTAAGAGACACGCTTCTGTAGTTATAGATAAGAAAACCTAAACAATTTCTAACTGTTCCCTCCTGGCTGCACCTGGTGACAATCAATCATAGATTGATTGGTTGGTCATAGATTGATTGTGAGAAAAGTCTTTTACCCCTAGACCTCTTCCTGTTTCCTGAAGATAAACAATCATAGACTGGCCCTGTGAGAAAAGTCTTTTACCCCTAGACCCCCTCCTGTTTCCTGGTGATAACTGCCCTGTGAGAAAGATCCTTTACCCCTAGACCCCCTCCTATTTTGTGGTTTTTGCCTTTATAAACTCTGTAATTTCGTTGCTGGGCACTCCACACTGTTCCTTCAACAGGAGCAGGTAGTGGGGTCCCAGAGCGCTCTGGTATCTGAATAAACTCTTGCTTTTGCATCAAGTTCGAATTTGCTAATCATTTTGGGATTCTGCCTCGGAGGTCCAACATTAATAATAAGTGAATATCGAGCGTAGATTCTCTTTTGGCTACTTCCTGCGGACACTCGGGGTGCTGTAGGAAGGCCAAAAGGCTGAAATGCTGGCCAATTCCAGGAAGAACAGGCTGCTTTGATGTTGTCCAGGGTCTGTGAGACCATCCATAGCTGGGAGGGAAAGTGCAGGTCCAGCTTGTTGGAAGTCTGTGAGGTCAGAGTTGAACACTTGTAGCTGCTTTGGCGCTGTTGTAGCTATAGGAAACATCTGTGTCTGGCAGGATACTGAAACATATACATATATATGTATATATATATATATATACATATATATGTGAAAGATAAAGTTAAGTAGGTTATGGAGAAAATCCTTTAAAACTTTTGGGAGAGCAAACAGAGGTGGAAGGATTGAATCAATGAGACTTGAACATAGGAACCTCCGTTTACCTGGGGGGACCTTTATTTACCCAATCACTGGCAGTAGTTAAGAAGGCTTTGCGAGGTTTGGTTACAGAAGTGTGTGACATTGCAGTCCTGATGTGATCTGATAAACTAGGGTCAGATAGAAGGGGAGGAGGATCTCCCTTACCAGAGGACTTAGGGGCAGGGAGGAGATGAGGGAGAAGACAGTGGGATTGGGAGGGAATGAGGGAGGGGGGCTATCGCTGGGATACAAAGTAAATAAGCTGTGATTAGTATAAAAATATTTTTTAAAAAAGGAAGTGGCTTTGGAGTCCTAGTTCAAGGTTTAGCAGCAAAAGGCCTTTCCAGGCAAGAGCAGCCAAGAGTTACTATGTTCCAGAATATAGATAGATAGATAGATAGATAGATAGATAGATAGATAGATAGATAGATAGATAGATACATAGGTACATAGATACATAGATGCATAGATACATAGATCAAGATAGATATAGATAGATAGATAGATAGATAGATAGATAGATAGATAGATAGATAGATAGATAGATAGATAGATCAGTATATATGTTGATCAAAAAAGTGTTTGATTTGTTAATAATCTCCTTATAAGAAAACAACAACTCTCATTCATATAAGAGAAAAGGCCTTTGAAAAGAACCAAAAAAACAAAAAACAAAAAGGGTGGCATGTAGTGGAAGTTTTGATTTCTTTAAAAACCCAGTTATATTATGTAAGTGTGTTTTTGTTTTAATCCCATGTGTGTAATATGGGGCTGATTCAGATTGTCTACAGCAGTAAACTATTTGTCTTGTGTGGGTTCTGGGAAGGGCTCTTTACCAGCTGTAAGTAGCTTAATTCTGGAACTTTGGAAAGGGAATAAATGCCAGAGCCCAGAGAGTATGGGGCCTCTGAAAAAGACATCTGCTGTGCCTTTGCTGTTGCTACTATTTGCTGTTGATGCAGTTTGATGGGAAGAGGTTGGAGATATCCTGAAACAAAGATTGGACTCTCCGCAAGTACCCCAGAGACCCTAACCAGCTGGAAGTAGCAAAAGAGACCTATGTCCCGTCTTCCCACTAATCTTTCTCTCCTATCCAAGGTTGGGATGTTGTAGGAATTAGGGTGAAGAAAAGAGTCATAAGAAAGCAAAATAAAATAGTTTAAAATGTATGTGCTCTGCTACAATGCGCCTGATGAAACTGCTGCACTCTTGACCTCTTTTCTCTCTGGGTCAGACCTTCTGACTCACCTTTCTGTGAGAAGCAGAGCTACATACAATCTCAAGGCTCTGTCTCCTTGTCCCCAGCCTTTAGATGAGATCACATCCGTGCCAGAGTGCAGAGATCACAAAACCCTGCCTAATGTCTAGACAGTTTGGGGTATGTTGCCTATGTTGCTGAGTCAAACAGAAACCTCTGGTGACTCTCACCCTTTGATAACATTGGTCTGAAATGAAGTGTTGATTGCCTACATTGTCGCAGTTTGCAAAAATAAAGATTTTTTTTACTCTTTGTTGAGAAACACTGATATTTTACTAATTTATGAATTATAGTTTTATGAAATTTATGAGTTATATCTTTTCTTATAGTTTAGCCTGACAGATGGCAGAACACTCCTGAAGGAGAAATTGCATTTGGTTAACTGCATTCAGCATCTTGACTTCCTTTTTTGACAATATATTTTGTCCTGTTTTTGAAATTCTCTTTTCTATGTGTTAGAAGCATGTTTATTAGAATCACTAATTAAAATAGATTTCTGAGTCAAGAAAATTATAGAGCATTCAAATTGCTGTGTACCAGAATTTTGTTCAAAATATCATAATTTTACACTAAAAACAAAAGAATTCATATAACTGGGTTACTGGTTGTAAAACCTTTTTTAAAAGAACGTTATTAGCTACATGGAATAAAAGCAACCAACAGAAGACTGGATTTTATGATGTAACCCCAGCCAGTAGTATTATTTTGTAATGTTGCATTATGAAATCACCAGGCTTTGAGTAAAGAACATTATGGTTTTGATTCCACCCCCCGTGTACAAAATATAAGACAGTGTTTCATTCACTTCCAATACTTTCTTTCTTTAGTTCCTTGTAATGATAAAAACAAAAACGAACAAACAACATACTTGCATATTGTTCTGCTAGAAGAGTAAAATATTATTGTGAGCACTTGTGTGTTCCTGATTGCTAACTTCAAGCCATCCCCCTCTGGCATAATTATTTAGATTTTTACTTCAATTACAAAACTTTCTGCAATAAGTTTTTCAGATATTACAGAAACTGGAAATAAATTTGGCAATACTCTGATATTACATATACAAATGTTCATTTTCATAGAATAGAAGCAATTGTTTTGTCTTTATTAGTAATGTAGCTTTTGTCAGTAAAAAATAACAATATCAGCAAAAAAAGGAGCTCTCATTTACTAGTCATACAACAAAGTGCCTACCACTGCATAAGTCACTGCAAGTAAGTTTGAATTCCTGTCTGTGTGGAACTAATGGCCAAATTCTGGACCTTGGTTATCACTGTCCATGTCCCTAACGGGGAAACGCAAGTCTTGCCCATCGTTTGTATGAGCTGCTGTTCAGAAGAGGTAATGCAAACTATTCAACTTAGGTAAAATTAGAAAAACACTGAACAAATAAAGATATTTCAGGCAATCAGAGATTAGCCTTCATATTTCCAGCCCAGAATTGTTTTATCATTTTTTGTTTTGTTTTTTTTATATTTTTATTTTTATTCATAATTTATTTGTTATATATCTATCCCAATTGAGGCCCTCTCCCTCAACTCCTTCAGTCTCACCCTCCCTTCTTCCCTCCCTCCCTCCCTCTTTCCCTCATCTCCTTCCCCTAGTCCACTGAAAGGGGGAGTTCTCCACTATTGCCATCTGCC
>JAQQSO010005327.1:0-12134 GCA_028658305.1 Pachyuromys duprasi
TTTCCCTTCTTATGAATGAAGTTTGTAGAAGATGTTGTTTTGAGCTGTTGCCTAAATAAGGCTGTAGCCACACCATTTCACAATATATAAATGAGGACATAGCCTAAGACATCTTTCATCTCCCTAGAAGCTCAGACTTTTCCACATTTGACACCTGACAGCTTATTTTGCTGCCACAATTTTACAAGAGGAAAAAAAAAAAAAGAAATGAAACTGAATGTCACTGAGACAGGAATACAAAAGAATTACAGCAGTTGTAACAACAACATATAAATTGTCATCTTTCATCTGTTTCTGACAGGGCCAACATAACATTTTTACCACTTCTAAAAAGAATGCACGTGAACCCTGGCAAACTTTTCAAATATCAATGGCGACTGACCACCCCACCCCCCCACCCCCCGCCCAACTGCCTGCGGAGCACAGAACTGTTTGGAAATGATTTTCTCGAGTAGGGCTGGCTTGCATTGACGCTTTGATCTTTTATTCCTTCTCTAGTCGGAGCATGTCCAGTGAAATCTCTGGGATTATTTGAGCATCACCTCTGTTGCCGCACTGAACTTCTTCCATGTCTACATCCACGTGGTTTTCACAGGGGCCTCCTTGCTAATTGCAGTATCCATCAATCTCGTTTGTTAATGGACTTGTCTACCTGTGTTATATCATTCAGTTAATCATTTGTCCAGGATTTTCCACTGGCTCATAAGGAATCTTTATCAACAACCATGTAGAAGTAAGCCAGGAAAACTTGGCCAGTTCCTTCTCAGGCTTTGACTTTCTGCCATGTTCCCCTGCAACATTTTGTGACTGGACCACCAATGAATAAATTATTTTACTACTCGGCACATGACAAAAATCAGACAAGTGACCCGCAACAAACACTTACATAAGCAAAAAAGAAATGGAAAGGTGATAGGATAGGGAATGTGTATAGAAAGCCTCAAAGCAAACGTTCTTTTAAAACACATATATTTGCTCTTTTTCGGTTTTCGCAGCTGGAGCAGCCATGAGCAGCAAAGTCTCTAGCAACATCCCCTATGAAGAGGCAGTGCGGGAAGCGGTGTGGGAAGTCCCGCAGAAGAACAAGCGCAAACACCGCAGATTTCTGGAAACGGTGGAGCTGTAGATCAGCTTGAAGAACTTCGATCCTCAGAAGGACAAACGCTATCCACCCCACCCCTAAGCTCTCTGTGTGTCTCCTGAGGGACCAGCAGCACTGCGATGAAGCCAAGCCCGTGGATATCCCCACATGGATGGACATCGAGGCGTTGAAGAAACTTCATAAGAAACAAGAAGCTGGTCAAAAAGCTGGCGAAGAAGTATGATGCATTTTTGCCCTCAGACTCTGATTAAGCAGATCCCATGTACCCTGGGGGCCCAGGCCTAAACAAGGCTGGCAAGTTCTCTTCCCTGCTGACACACAGTGAAAACATGGCGGCCAAAGCAGATGAGATGAAATCCATGATCGAGCTCCAGATGAAGAAGGTGCCATGTCTGACTATTGCTGTCGGTCACGTGAAGATGATGGATGATGAGCTGCTCTATAACATCCACCCAGTTGTCAATTTCTTCTTACTCAAGAACTGGCCAAACGTCCAGGCTTTGTACTTCAGGAGCAAACCTCAGCATCTGTACTAAGACACTCGAATAAACCTTAGGTCTACCCAAACAAAACAAAACAAAACAGAAAGCCCATATATTTATTTAAAATCCATATAGTTATGTATGTGGGAGGGGGGAAGTGCGTGTAAGTGCTTCTTTTCTTAGAAGCCAGAAGCGTGTATCAGGTCCCCGAAGCTGGAGTTATAAGGAGTTGCAAACCTCCTGGCATGAGCGCTGAGAATCAAGCTAATGGAAGGGCAGTATGTACTCTTACGTGCTAAGCCATTTCTCCAGCCCTAAAATCATTTCATCCTTCAACAAAGCAATCTTTTAAAATAAAGCTTTGAAATGGGGGACTGCTTACAGTTTCAGAGAGTGAGTCCGTAACCACCATGGTGAGGGTCATGGCAGCAGGCAAGCAGGCATGTCGTTAGAGCAGCAGCTGAGAGCTGACATTGTACATGCAAGTTGAAGACAGAGAGAAAAAGAGAGAGAGAGGTTGGATCTGGTGTGAGTTTTCGAAACCTCAAAGCCCACACCCGGTGACACATTCCTCCAACAAGGCCACACCTCCTAATCCTTCCCAAACGATTTTACAAAGTGAGGACCAAGCATATAAATATATGAGGCTATGGGGAACATTCCCATTCAAACCACCACAAAAGGAGGAATAAGGAGTAGATATTCTCAAAATATATTGCATATATATTAAAACTTTTTAAAAATCACTAGTCACTTCAGTCCAAAAAATTCTTGAATTGAACTTTCATGATGCATGTTTTAGCTATATGGTGTTCTACACAGCTTATAACGGATTCCACCCTCTCTGGTTGTACCAGTAGATTTCTTTAATAATCTGTGAACTTGTTGATATGATCCTTCCTGTAAAAGAGACATACACATTCCTATAAATGTTGATTGTAATAAATTCCTGTTTTCTGTCAAAAAGGTTTTACCTGCTATTAGAGATGAATAAACTGACGATAATTTTAAAGTATACAAATATAAGTATATATGTACACACACATATGGTAAGCATCCTGGCCATTTTGAGGAAAAACGATCTAAAATCTATTTATTGAATAGCTACGGAGTCCAGAATATTGTGGGAACTTCTAAATGAAAATCCATGAAAGCCTAAAACACCAAAGAGATAGATTTAAAAATCTTTACATTGAGATTTTTGGCAAAGAAGAAGCTCATTTTCATAAGGGTACACATGAGAGAAAGAAAAAAATCATAAGTAGAAGTTGTAGTTTTTCCACTTGTTTGCAAGATTGAAAGTATAAGAGCTAACACTGAAGGACATAGAAACATTTTAAACTCTCCTGTCAAGGAGGCCTTCTTCAACTTCTTGGTCATATGTTGTGGATGTTTTGGTTTATGATATGTAAGCATGTTTTTGTTATAATTCTGAGTTAGGGATTTTCGTTTCTCCATACCTGTCAAGTATCTCGTGTGCAGCGGTGGTGGTGTTTACCAGCTGGAAATAGTTGAATTGAGGACTTTGAGGGGCATAAATATGACAGCCCAGAGGAAGAAGGGGCAGTTTCTTGGAGGAGGACTGCTTGCTGCTGATTTGTCCTGCTGCTGCGTTAGCTGTTTGCTGATTTTCTGGTTACCTGGATGACTGATATTGGTATTGCCCTCAAAAGACTCCTAGGACCCTACCCAGCAGGAAGTAGCAAAGAGAACTCCATCCCCTGTCCCCACTAACGTTCTCTCTCTTCTACCCAGTGTTTGCGGGGGTGGGGGGGAAGGGGGAGTCAAAGGGAGATAGAAGAGTTTAAGAACCCTAAATAAAGTAGGTTTGTTAAAACGTCTAAGCCTACAGTCATAGACAGTGTTTAAAAAAGAAATGTTAGCAAATTCTTGAGGTCAACACACCAGCTTGATTAAAATAAAAGACCTGACAACTTTTTCTGAATTTGTCCCACATCAGTTAAGGAAAAAAATTCAGATTCTCAAGTCATTCAACAAATACTTACTTAGTATGTTTCAGTGTGTAAACAATCAACAGAGTCATTCTTTTCTCTTTTGGGGAAGGTTATATCATTCTTTTAAAAGCAGAGTTACCCTCCCCTTTGGATAGTGTTGAATGAGATTATTCTGAAATGAGTTTCTTTGCAATGAAGTCAACTTATTGGTCAATAAACAGTATTTCAAAAACTCAGTAATTGAAATTATGCTAGGATGCATAATGGGATGATGGCTTTTCTCATCTTCCTAATTCAGGTTTCGTGGACACAGCCCATTCATTCACTGTTAATCAATTTGAGTCAATTAGGAGCCTTCTCGAGAATGCTGAAATTAAGATTTTCTTTTTTAAAATGCAAATTAGATTTTGAGATGGTGGAATCATAAGATAGTATCCTGTTACTCGCAACACAGGCTGGAGATGCAGAATAATCAGGCCTGCAGAGAGAGAGAGAAACATTAGCTCTTGTCTGTATTAAAGCTTACAAAGGCATGGGAAAGATGGAGAAGAGAGAACATTTTAGAGATGGGAATTTCACCCTCTGGTATAGGATGTGGCCTGTGATTAGTGCTTTTACTTTATCATTCTACCATCTTCTGTTGTCTCAGGATACAGCAAAATAGTTCTTTTTGCAGGGCTGTCAGCTTCCCTCTGGCTCCCAAGACCATGGTTTTAGCTACAACAACTTGACATTCCATTTCCTCTTGAGTAACTTTCTAAAATCTGTTTCTATCCTCTCTGTAACTGCTCACGTTGACCAGCTTTCTGTCTCTGAATCTCTCTCTTTTTTTTCTGCAAAGAATCAAGTCATTGCAATTTATGCTTTAGCTAAACAGACATACATACCCATATAAACTCAGCTGAAAAATTGCTTTTTAGCACAGAACAGCTATCATTTAGAATAATGCTGATTGGAAAGTAAGATCTCACTGAACATTTTCCAAAACAGCATTTGAGAAGGTCAAGTTTCCACTAGGGTTTCCATCACTGAGTGTTCGTGTATTTAGCATGATTAATCCATTGTAGATTGTTTGGTTTTCCTTTTGATTAATGACAAATATCAAAAACACAATGGCAAAATCAATCTCAGGAGAGAAAGTGAATACAAGCATGCATAAGACCCAGACCTGAAACTGTCTCCCGTCCCTACACATCCCTGCTTGAGAGGAACACGCTTCCTGCAGACACCGTGTCTTTGAACTTGTGACTACTTGAGGGTCTACACAAGCAGAACAAAGACTCTATAGAAGAACCTTAGGCAACTGTGGTTGCTTGACCTTCCAAGAGGAAGTGGCTGGAAAGCTCACTCTGCCACTGCTCCCGGTTTTCAGTGACAATATAACTTAAAAGAAAAGGGACACGTGGATTGCAAACTCTATCACCTCATTTCTTTACTACTAGAAAGGAAACCATCTTTGCATTGCTATGTCTTTGATAAATAGGATGGTTAGTTTTTTATTATTTTTTAAATGTAATTTATTTATTTTTATATTAATCACAGGTTAGGTACTTTGCATCCCAGGCATAGCCCCCTTCCTCATTCCCTCCCACTCTCCCCATCCCTCCCTCATCTTCTCTCTGCCCACCTCCAAGTCCACTGATGGGGGAGGACGTCCTCCCCTTCCAGGATGGTTAGTTTTGAAGGTCAACTTGACATACCCTGGAATCAGAAGTCTCAATGAAAGACTGTCCAGATCAGGTTGTCCTGCAGATATGTCTGTAGGGGATTGTCATAATTATGTTAATTGCTATGGTAAAACCTAGCCTGAAGATGGATTGCACCTCTATCCCAGTTTAAGAATGGTGGACTATATAAGAATAGAGAAAACTAGCAGAGCAAGTAGCAAGCATGCATTCTCTGCTCTCTTCATCACTGTGGATATGGTATGACCAGGTATGATATTCCTGTCATCTTGACTTCTCTAACATCACGGGCTATAACCCGGTACTGTGAGAGAAAATAGAGCCTTTCCCCCTCTAGTTGCTTTATGTCAGAATAATTTATCACAGTAACATAAATAAAACTAGAACAAATTATGGTAAATTTTTAGAGCCTGTGGATAAGGCATTTCCTAAAACAAAGCTACTGAAGCCACTTTTAAGACACAGTCCTTCATAGTGAGATAGTGTGCAATGAAAGGAGACACATTTTATTGCCTCCAAATTTGCTTTTACCCATGCATCCCTTACAGGCAAGTATGCAATACAGATAGTAAGCGTTCCAGGATGATTGTTCCCACAAAAGTGTCACCAGAGCACAGAAACTCAAAGCTGATCAGAGGTCAGAGTATCTCGAGAACAATGAATAGACTTCCTTGAAACCTATTGTTTATTATCCATGTCGCTAATGTCAAGATGCAGAATTTGAGGAGCAAGGGGCCTATTCACGTATTCAATTCATTTAATAAGCATTTATTGAATATCCATTATGTACTATAAACCAAGCAATTTAACATATTTCCTTATATCGGCCGGGGTTCTTACATGTGACCAACACTGATTCAGACACGTTAAAGGGAATGAAATTTGTGGCAACCTTAATATATAAAATTGTTGAGAATGCTGGGCAAACTGGGTAAGAACAGAAGGAAACCATCCATGTAACTGGTATGCAGCAGCCATGTGACAGCCACATACATGAAGATGCTGTCACCATCACCAGACAGCCACCAGCATGAGCTCACAGCACTGCGATCTAAAGTAAATGGTGCTGATGTCTTCACCCCCAATGGCCAAAAACATGTTCTTCTATATGTATTTCTGACACTGGATTTAGATTGAAAGTCGTGTGTGAGTACATCTGATTGTCTATCAAAATTGGAATCTGGCCTACATTTGAAGTTGGCAGTGTGACAAAATGATCAGCCATTGGGATGATCAATTTACCTATCACTTCTGTCAGCGTAATGCTTAATGGGAAACTAGCAACTTCAACCTGATTTCACTAAAGTCTACAAAACAAATTCTGGTTTTCCCTTCTCAGACACCAGCAGGCACAAGAATGGTAATGATTTAAACAAAGTTGTATTTTCTTCTTTCTAGTGGTAATACCATATCTGTAACCTATGGAATGACTCCGGAAAAAAATTCAGAGCCACCTGATAGCTTAATAATCAAACACATAGGTTGATGAATTTTGGGACCTTGTATTTTAATGAGAGACTCCCACAAGGAAATCTGAGAAATTAATATTAAAACCACATAGGTGTTTACAAATGGTTTTGTTACATCACACCTGTTGAAAGTATTAGCCCATTTCTAGTTCCTGTCAAAGGACTTCCAAAATCCACTTTTCAAAGCACAATAACAACTAGAAGTTGAGGGATATGGTTTATAGAGACGTTTCTGAGGTCTCTGAAACAGATGTTGGATGTATTTTTGCGTTCTCATTTTGCACAATGGCTGCAATCACCTCGCTAGCAAATATAGTCTACCGAGAGCTACCATTGTCTTTAGCAGTTCGCTCTGGCTGAGCCTCTCTCTTTCTCATTTCTAAGCAGCCAGACATCCTTTCCTTCTTATCTACTATTATCCAAACTATTCTTTATTAATTTAATGTAAATGTTAATTTAATATCATTTCACAAAGTTTTCCTGTTTAATGTCAATTAATAAGTCACTGGTTTGCTACTCAAAACAGCACTTAATGTCAATTATTCCAATCAGGCTTTCCTTTGAAACTAGAATTTTTAAGTGAAACTTATTTTAATAGGTCTTTAAATTTGCTTAGTAATGAGTTGAACAGATTTTTAAAGATAATTCTTTAAACTTTTTACTATTGTTAAGGAGCTGAAAATAGCTACTTCAGATTTGTAAATGATCAAAACTATACATCAAAAAATTTAATAATGCAAAATTGCCAGCACTTACTCAGGTAGCCCTTTACTAGACTAAGCGAAGATTTGCCACTTCTTCCACTGATTCCGCTTCTGTTCCTCATGTTCACACCAACATCATGTCAAGGACATTCTTGGTTTCTCTTCTGTCGTTTGTTAAAATCTTTTTTAATGTTTTATAGAATTTTTGTCACCACATCCCACTTGGATTTATGAAGACGTTCAGAAAGTGTGTTCATTTAATCACATATATTATAATGGATAGACCATTTGCATAGACAGTAAACAAAATATAATTTGGACATAAAAATTAGATAATAGAGGCAAATACTGTACTTCATGGCAAATATATGAAAACTAGAATAAAATCATAATGTAAAATGTTATAGCAAGGAAAAAAGTAATTTTCCACTCATTAGCATGAAAAGAAAGTATAAATTATTTTAAATTTTGATAGTATGATAAATGTAGAACTGGTTTGCTTATATAAATATTTCACATAGACTATCAGTCAACTCTCTGATTAATTATTTCCTTTCAATCTAATGATGTACAACAATTTATATATTCTCTAATATTATTGTGCTTATAAAGTGATTATTACATGTAGATTCAAAATTAAGTTTTGATAAAATAGATATCAACTCAGCATCATAGTCATTATTTATCATCAACATTAGCCCCATAGAATCAAAAATTACACATGGTATTTGCTGTTTTTGCATTCAAATTATAGCCCATAATTTCTCTGTGTGTGTGTGTATGTCTGTCTGTCTGTCTATCTGTCTGTCTTTGTCTGTCTGTCTATCTGTCTGTCTTTGTCTCTCTCTCTTTTTCTTGATAGAGTCTCACTATGTAGCTCTGGTTTTCCAGAAACTCACTATGTAGACCAGGCTGCCCTAGAATTCACAGAGATCTACCTGCTTCTGTCTTGCAAGGACTGGGATTAAAGGTGTGTGCCACTACATCTAGTTCATATTCTTACTGTTTCTCTAGCTCTTTTTCTAAAAATACCAGCATCTAAAATATATAAACAAATAGCATATAATAAAAAAATGAAAAACTTGAGATTTTAGTAGAAAGATCTTGATAAATGCCATAATATTGATAAAACTGCTGATATTAAGGCACCCATAAAGTTATTGGTTCCCACTGAATGCCCTCCAAATGACCTTTGGTGCTCTAAAAATAAAATAGTAATGCCAGTGCATAGAACAATTTCAGCTGAATATTAAATAGTCTTTGGCAAGTAAGAAATGTTATGAGCTGCTGAGTCAACCAAAGTCCTCTATCCTATGCCTACACCAGTTCTGCAGCAATCCTAGGGAAAATGAATCTGGGAAGAATACGAAGAAGTACTAAAAAGTTATGCATTAAGGCAAAGGCTTTTTATTCTCTCTTTCTTCTTATCCTTTATGGATCCAAAGGAAAAAAGGAAAGTAAAAAGGAGCACTAACATCACTTACACCTGATCATTGAGCTCCACACCTGGATGATGTTCTCAGCAAATATGGCCCCATCACCAGTGCCAAAATGGAAGCTGCCTATGAGGTGAAAGGCATACATTTTGCATCTTGTCAAAACTATTCGATTGCATGTGTGGGTCATCTAAAATGGTAAGCACATCAGCTAAGCCATCAAAGAAAACCACAGAAAAGGTACCACACTGCATGGATAACACATTAAGAAATGAAAATACAGACTTAATCTTGGATTGGTTTAACCAAGAGAGGGCCTAATTTGGACTCTCTATTCCTCTACCTATATTTACTTTTGTATGGTTATTGGCCAGCCTGTGGTCTATTTGTTGTATGGTTCTGTCTGTTCCTGTTGCCTATATGATGTGCCTAATCTTTGCCTGTATCTGTCCCTGTCCTTAAAAGGAAGACTTTGTTCTGTATTTATTGAGTAGCACAGAAAACATGATATAGGAAAGAGATGAGGCATCCTTTACAAAAATCTTTAACAGAGTCTTACAAGCCAAGAATTACTTTACTGACCCCAACTAATCCCAACTAACCCAGAATAACACTCAAAACTGTAAACAAGTGATGTCCTCCTCTATCCACATGTTGTTTACAACATTTATGGGGTATTTGTCTAGTTTGAGGTTTCTCTCAATCTCTAATTGCTTTCAATAAATTATTAACACAGCACATATATATGTATATATATATATACACATATATTTATTACTCTGAGTCATGGGTATGGAAGAGTACATAACTTAAGATTAAATTTATACATTTGGCATAGGTTGTAAAATCTGATTACATGGAAGATCCAAAGCACAGTAAAGTTGGCCATATTGCTCTCTTAAGGGCAGATCAAATTCAGATCAAAATTACACAACAGCACAGCAGTTAAGTACAGGGTCTTAAATACTATCAATACATATTGTTAATTTGGATGCAAGGTCAAGCAAAAGCTTATTCTCTTTGAAGACAAGAACTTTTTTCAGAAAAAAAATGTATTACTACATAGTGGAAGCTGAAGTATTTGCAGAAGAGAGCTCCATCATAGTCATCATTGGATCAAAATGTCTGGCAGAGTGATAAGAGCGAACATCAGGACTTTGGAGAGTGGTGAGGAGGGAAAACTGTTACCATCACATATTTATGACTGGTTGGTGTCTGTCTTCAATTTGCTCTTGCCTTGCCCTTTTTTTTTTTTTTTGGCTTCTGGTATCACCTTAGGCAAATTTCACATCTCGCACCCCAATCCCACTCATCATCTCCCTGTTCTCTTGTATCCACCCTCCACCCTTGCAATCTCCCCAAAACTATAAAGTAAAATCTTGTGAAAGTTGTAGTGTGTCACAGTGTGTCCCACAGAATATCCTTTTGTCCATTCCTTTTTTGCTTGCCAATGTTCATTGCAATGAGTCATTGGTCTGGATTGAGTACTCTGGCTTCTGCTACTCTAGCAATACTGGAACATCACTGGGACTCCTCTCAGATCTCTCAGATACCTTGTGTCATGGAGATCCTGTAGTTTTCCATCTGTAGCAACAGCCTGTTCACTCCTGCAGTTCATCCATGGAGTAGATGTTAGGATAAAACCAAGTCAAAGCACTGAATCTGTGCCTGACAGGTATCTGAACAGGTCAGCATGCCCCAATACCACCTCACAGCCCCTCGCACCACTGTGGCAGACTCTCCAGCCCCCCTCCCCGCCCTCCCCCCCCCCCCGCTATCCCATCCAAGGCCACAGCCAGCAGAGCCATCTCTCCTGCTCTCATGCCCTTGATGCTGGCTCAGCCCCACCCATGCCATCAGGGCCAGCTCTGCTGTGCTGCCCAGGCAGAAGTGCAGAGCCTGTTCTCCCCAATGCTGCAGTCTGTAAGGGACAGGGCCACATCTTCTGTTTGCATGACCTGAGGGCCAGGTCTCTTAACCTGCCACAGGTGGCAAGGGGCTGGGGATGGGAAAAGACATCTCTTCCTCATCTATTCCACCTCACAGGAGACTAGTGGCAGGGCCAGCTCCTCCAGGCCCAGAGCCTCGGGCCTGGCTCACCCAGATCTCCCATAACCAAGGCCAACTCTACTGTGCTTCCTGGTGGTGTTCGAGCCTGCTCTCCAGAGTACTGCAGCTGGCTAGTGGCAGGGTCACATACCCTCAGGGCCACGTCTTCCACGATGCCTAGGTGAGGGATGGGGCCAGCTCTGCACAGCGCTCAGAAAGCAACATGGCCCCATGTGGCAGCCCAGACCTAGCATTTGATGGTATGAGACCCCTGAAACTACAGGTTCACAGGCCCGCAGTGGCAGCACAGGCCAGGACCTCACTCTGGCCCCAGGTGGCGTCACTGCCTGCTCACACCAGGCTGCTCCTCACCACTCCCGAGTCTCCAGCTCTGCCTCTCTTCACTGTACCCCGTCCTTCTGTTTCTCTTTCTCTTCCATTTACTACTCCTCTTAGTGGTGCCCAGGGATTCTGTGTGTCTGAAGTCATCTCACGAGTGGTCGAAGGAGAGCTATCCCCCACCCATGCAGTGTGACACTGATCAGGGTCCTTCTGGGGTGGGCACTGCTCACCAGGGCCTACACGACACCGAACTGGTAGTTGTCTCAGGCTAGCTCCCTGTATGGTACCCATGGCACCAAACAAGTGATCATCCCGGCCTAGCTATGCACCTGGGCAGCATAGCCCATGATAACTGTCATTCTTCTGCCCAGGGAAATAGTTGATATTGTGGCTTTGGTCCTGACACCCACTCAGCCTGTAGCCAACCCTGTAGCAAGACCCTGACCTGCCCTCCTCACCACCAGCAGCTCTGCTCCAGAGAACCCACTTTCAAGTAAAAGTCTTAATATGTTTGTTTTTTAATTCAGGCATGATGGCGTTAAATTTCCTTTGTCTCTATTTTCCTAGAAAACAAAGTTTTTAACCTATATCACTGAAAGATGTTTTCTCTGAGTGAACTATTCCATATATTGATTTTTCTCATTCAAAGTGTAGAAGTGCATTCTGCTATTACTGGACTTGTATCAGTTCTGGTGAGAAGTCAGCTGCAAGCTGGGAAACTATTCCTTTGAATGTAGTAGCCCTTTTTACCTTTTTACACTTTGTCTGCATACATACATACATATATTAAACAAAAACCCAGTCCCTGACCAATGACAATTGATTTGAGCTCAGCGTGGGTAATATATATTTTCTTTGGATGCAGTAAAAATGATCACCAAGTTAGTGATTTAAAACAATACATATATAT
>JAQQSO010005328.1:0-12134 GCA_028658305.1 Pachyuromys duprasi
ACAACCACTCCTATTTATATTTCTTTGAATTAGATGGTATTATGCATGTCAAGTTGCAGATAGACATTTGATATATGTGTTTATTCTATTACTTTCTTTCTCTTGTGTCTACCTTACTTGTGTTGCCTCATCGACTATAGGACATTCATCTTTACCCAGGCAACCATTTGGATTGATATTTCTAAACATAACACTCCACTTGCTTCCTCCTCTGAGCTTAGTTTGGTTTATTAGTAACTGGCTGTGGTCTTTTTATGCCTTGATATAATGTTTATCTTCTTATAGCATCAGACTGGAGATAAAAGAGTTAGTTTTCAGGTAGAAATCACAGAAAATTTCTAGAATGTTTTTGTTGACATTTAGGTATGGGGTGGTAACACAAAGTAGATCCGACATATTGATTTTTGTGGTCTGGTTCATCATACTTAGACAACAGAGAAATTGAAATAAATAGTAAGAGCAAAAAATATCTGAAGGCTCAGATCAACCTATAACAGAACATAGTTTCTGTTTTCTTTTTTCTCCTTTTAAGAATATAAAATAATGACATAATTACTGGGATTTAAATAGAATAAACTGTGTGCTATGTTTAGCACGATGTTTGGTCCATGTAAACTTGGTAAAATATTACCTATTGTTATTAGTAGTTTATTAATGTAGAAAAATTGACATTCTGCATTTTGCTCTCAAATTAAGCATTGGATTATCAAATCTATTTCACTTAAGTTTTTGGAAGAAAAAAGAGAACTATAAAAGACACTTTTACCCTCCTGCCTCAAACATTGTCAGGGAGGCTTACTGCCTCCTGCTAACCTAGTCCTGGGAGCTTCTAACCCAGCCTAGAATGTTCTCTGAGACTTACTGCTTAATATACTCACCCTTTCTTGTTCTTTCTGAGCTCTGGGCTGGCTGGTTCAACTCAAACTCCTCTCTCAGCTGCCTAATTCAATCTGGTATTTCTCTAGGCCTCTGAATTGCTCTGCTTGGCCTCAAACTAACTCAAACAATCTGCCCTAATCTCTTAGCTCCTTCTCAGTCTTTGGCTCATTCAGTCTTCACCTGAGTGCTCTCTCTCTATAACCCATGTATTACTGTACTGGTAAAACTGCCTCCTCTCCCTTTCTCTCTCACTGTACCTTAAGTAGCTTCCCTTTCCTCTCTCTCTTCTTGTAAGAGCTGAGCTTATTGTATTCTGTCAAGTCTTTCTTTGATTAGTCATTGTTTATGCCATTTACCTGGATCTAAGCTTTGCTTTACCTGAAACTTGCTTTATACCAGGCTTGCCTCGAATTCAGATCTTCTTGCCTCTGTCTCCTGGATTAAGGTATGTTTGTATTCCAGCTGAATCACACAGACTTATAAGGTCTTTGGATATTAATATATTGCCAGAACAACCAATTTCTGAATTAAAATTCCTCTACAGAGAACTAAAAAGATTGTAATAAAGGGTCTTGACTTCTCTGTCGCTCCTGGGCACTTTCGAACTACCTGAAGGAGTGATATATAGTGATATCATAGCTAAAAAGCTAACAACAGCCAGAATCTCAGTTATGAAGACTAATTTTGTATGATGAACACAATTCCCAAATTTAACTCAATAAACATTTCCTAATAAATTGTGGCTTTTCATTACAAAGATCTGTTGCCTCATGCATCAAGTCTAAGAGTTCTTAAAACTATTGCCACAAATACTCCAGTGTTTTATGAAATTGATATGTGCTTTCTTGAGCATAAATTTCGACAGAATCTCAACATTACAATGAAGTATAGTATATTCACAGACATAGCTTGCGCTCAGTTGCACTGGTTAGTGAATATTTTGTAATGAGCTTTCTTATAAATAAGAGCAATGCTTTTCCCAGATGGTGTTTTTGCCTTTCAAAGTACTGTGTTAATACTTGATTTTTCACCTTTTATGTATTATTGAGCTTTTTATTCTTTTAGAATTTCTTACACACATTTCAACGCTAAGGGCTTATCATAGAGGGGGAGGAAAAATACGAGCTGGAAGATGAGGAATAGTGTTGTGAAATGAAGCACTGGCTATCATGTGTATATGGCAATCATAAACTCACCTGCACAAGACTGGACCTGCTAGTATCCATAGCAATGGGGTCCATAGGCTTGATAATCCTTGGGGGTAGCTTGCAGTTAATAGTTGTTAGGGCAGGGGTGTTCTTTTCTTCAGTGATGGATAGCCATTAAGGTATTATGAAAACTCCAGTAAATATCCTTCCCACATCCAGCAAGGCTCATCCACGATATTAAGATTTTAAACTGTCTAAGTAATGGTTAATATGGAATGATTCAAAGATACAGAAATATTTAAATACCAATGGACCAAAATTAAGAAATAACCCAACAAAGAATATATAGCAGAATGGCAATGAAAATAATTTGTATACCTGTTTATTGCTCAGGGTGCTGACACTGAGTAGCCTTACCATCTGCAATGGCACTAAATTTAATTTATAGTATAGAACGTATCCTGTCGATCAGCAGCATAGATGCCTCTATAGAACTACTTCTAAAAAACGACTAGTTTTTAAATCACTAGGCAATTTCCTTTTTTATTTAACATTTTTATTGTATCTTGTTTTTTAATTAAATTTTTATTTTTTTATTAGTTACAGTTTTATATTAGTTACTTTGCATCCCAGCTATACTCCCCTCCCTCATTCCTTCCCAATTCCACCCTCTCTGCCTCATCTCCTCTCTGCCTCTCTTTTAGTCCACTGATAAGGGATGTCCTCCTCCCCTTCCATTTGACCCTAGCTTATCAGATCTCTTCAGGGCTCACTGCAATGTCCTCCTCTGTGGCATAGCAAGGCTGCTCCTCCCTCAGAGGAGGGAGGTCAAAGAGCCAGCCATTGAGTTCATGTCAGAAACAGTCCCTGTTCCCCTTGTTAGGGCATCTACTTGGTGCCCTACTGAGCACCACTACTGAGCTGCCATGGGCTACATCCAAGCAGGGATTCTAGGGTATATCCATCCATAAAACCAAACACACTAAATCTGTTAGAAGAAAAAGTGGGGAAGAAACTGGAACTCATTGGCACAGGAGACAACTTCTTGAACAGAATACCAACAGCACATGCTCTAAGAACAACAATCAATAAATGGGACCTCATGAAACTGAAAAGCTTCTGTAAAGCAAAAGACACTGTCAGAACATAAATGACAGCCTACAGACTGGGAAAGGATCTTCACCAACCCTGTATCTGACAGAGGGTCAATATCCAAAATATATAAAGAACTCAAGAAGTTAAAAAGCAACAAACCAGGCAATTCAATTAAAAAATGGGGTAGGGAGCTAAACAGAGCATCTTCTGTAGAGGAATATAGAATGGCAGAGAAACAGTTAATATAAATACGCAATGTCCTTAGCCATTAGGGAGATGCAAATCAAAATGACCCTAAGATTTCACCTAACTCCCATCAGAATGGCTAAAATCAAAAACTCAAGTGACAACACATGCTGGAAAGGTTATGGAGAAAGGGAATCCCTCATACATTTCTGGTGGGAATGTAAATTTGTACAATCATTTTGGAAATCAATCTGGTACTTTCTCAGATAATTCGAAATAGTACTTCCTCAAGTTCCAGCTATACCACTCCTAGGCGTATATCCAAAAGATGCTCAAGTACACAACAAGGATATTTGTTCAACCATGTTTGTAGCAGCTTTATTCATAATAGGCAAAATCTGGAAATAACCCAGATTTTCCTCAATGGAGGAATGGATGCAGAAATTGTGGTACATCTACACAATGGAATATTACTCGGCAATAAAAAAACAAGGAAATCATGAAATTTTCAGGCAAATGGTGGGATCTAGAAAAGATCACCTTGAATGAGGTATCCCAGAAGCAGAAAGACACACACAGTATATACTCACTTACAAGTGAATACTAGACCTGTAAGATAGGATTAAACATACTAAAATCTGTACACCTAAAGAAATAAACAAGAAAGAAGACCTGGGGTAAGGTGATCAATCCTCACTTTGAAAGACAAATAGTATGGACATTGGAAGTAGGAGAAAACAAGTAACAGGACAGGAGCCTACCATAGAGGGCCTCTGAAAGACTCTACCTAGCAGTGTATTCAAGCAGATGCTGAGACTCTGAACCAAACCTTGGGTAGAGTGCAGGGAATCTTATGAATGAAGGGGGAGTCAGTATGACCTGGAGAGGACAGGAGCTCCACAAGGACCAAATATACCTCGGCACAGGGGTCTTTTCTAAGACTGTTTCTCCAACCAAGGGCCATGCATTGATATTGACAATTTCTAAGGTGCAATTTTATGGTGTAACACACACCAGCTTTGAGTTCAGGACCCTCTGAACTATGCTTCCTGAGCACCAGAGTGGCAGATGTTTAGTGACTGTCCTTAATTTAAATTGATATGCCTTTGAGTAATATAGATTACTGATTACCATTCATTATAGTGATGAGCTGCACCCCATCAGTTTAGAAGCAGTGTTTGGGTGTGAGTATGAGGTCATGTATATATTGTTGTGAACATTTTGTGAACATTTTGTGAACATTCTTTTTTATATTTTAGTATAATTACATCATCTACACCTTCTCTTTTTTCCCTGCAAACCCATATATGCCTCCTTGCTCTCTTTTATTACTTGTTGTTATATGCATATACATGTATACATGTGTACACAGAATACAGTTTGTATAATGTTAATTGTATGTATGTTTTCAGGGACGGCCAGACCTGAAACTTACTGGATGGCTTAGTTAGGCCAGATAGAAAGGGAACACCTCAGATCTGCTTCTCTCTGTCCCCGACCATCAGAATTCCAGGAGCATCTTTGAACTCATACCTTCTTGCTTTTACAGCAAGCACTATTACCCATTGATCTATTTTGCTAACCTCTGTTTAAAACTTTAAAAGTAAGATTGAATTTCCTGTGGAAGAAGGGATTCTCAGTTCTACAACATAGAAATCTGCCAAGTACCCAATCTTTTCCTATGTTCCCAGCATGCTGGGCTGGGCTGTTTTGTAGACTTTATATTTGGCAACTCTAGAAGTGCATTCCTACATCTTTAAAATGAATTGCTGCACACACACACACATACATTCTCTCTCTCTCTCTCTCTCTCTCTCTCTCTCTCTCTTTCTCTCTCCTCCCCCCTTCTCTCCCACTTCCCTCTCACTAAAGTTGCTTTTCTTTTTTCAGCCTTAAATTTAAAAAAATGTACTTTGCGGGAGTGGAAGCACCTGGAGATAATCACATCAGGTGAATTACAATCATCTCTAAAAGACAAATCGTACTTGATTTTACTTGTGTATTTTAAATTATAGGAAGATACATAAAACCATGACTGTACACATGTTATGAAAGTAGACAAATTTGTCTTAGGACATAAACAGGCTTATAGGAGGGGAAGAGGTGAGAAAACGGAAGAAAGATGCATGGAAAAATATGCTCAACTTGTACAATTGTATAAAAATATTCTCATGTAACAGAGAACATGTGTAGTGAATACATACAATATCTTTAAAGGAAGAAAATAATGATATGAGCCACAGTTGGAAGAATGTATTGGAAAAGCTCATAGTAGATAATTTAAACCTTGTTTGTGTAAAAACTGATAGAATTCAAGGGTAAGTGCACAATTTTAATCTAAAAAATAGGGGAGATATTTTAACTGACATAAATGACAGATATGGGAGAGAGATAATACATGAAAAAGACACAGTGTTATTAGTCTTCATACAAATACAATAGTGTGTAATTGCATACCAACTTGAAATAAAATAAAACAATAATTGTATTATTATGATAATTATATAGACATGCAAGACATTGAGGTCTCAGAACAGAACCTTTGAGACATTGTCTTTGAGAATGTGAAATGTCACATTCCTGTGGAAAACAGTACCTCACTGTCAACAGTGGTAAATATAAAGTTACCTTACGAGAGTCAGTGATCATGTTTCTAGGTATTTACCTAAGATAAGTGAAAGTGTGTGTCCACAAAACTACCTACATATAACTGTATGTCACATTTGCATTCATAATAAATCAACTCAGGAAATTGCTTAATGTTTCATGTCATAGTCAGTGTGTACGTATATCATGCAACATATATCCAATTAAATAGCAGCAATACAACAGAGTGAACTACTGAAATATACAAGAAGATGGATACTGCTGTTTGAAAGATCTGAGCCAAAATATGATTTCATGATTCATAATTCCAGGCACTATAAAACTACAGGGATAAAGAGCCTGAGGACACCTGTCAGCAAAGGACATAGGCTACTTCAGCTTGTTCTTGGCTATATAACAATGTATGCTTGTGAGAACACAGTGTTATGTCAGTGAATTGCCACACAATAAGAGAAGCAATGTTCAATCGCCACAGTCCATGCAATAAGCCAGCGGTGGTGCCTCTAATCTGAACACCTCAGAGACAAAGACAAGATGATCGGGGGGAGGGTGGACCTAGACAACCATTCTAGCTTGATTAATAAGCCCCGTGTTCAGTGGCTGTCTCACAACAAGATGGAGAGTGATTGAGGAAGACATCTGCAAGGGTCAACCTCTGGGATCTATGGGCATACATGTCCACATACACTAAAGGAACAGACACACACACACACACAAAACACGCACTGGTGATTTTTTACTACATGGGTATTATATCCAAATGAAACTGACTAAAAATAAGAGTCTACTGGCTGAAAAAGTACACATATGAGAGACAAAGTCATAAAGCAAAGAAGGCACAAATAACTCTGCCTTTCAAAGACTTGAATTCTGTTCTCAGGACCTACATGGAGACATACAAAAGTGCTTCACTCCAGTTTCAGGATATGCGGCCCTCCCCCTGACCTCCAACAGTGCCAGACATGCAAATGGTTCACATACATGCTGACACACATGCTCAAAATAAAAACAAATACACTTTTAAAAAGGAGGTCTAAACAATGGGCAAGATTATGGAAAGTGAGTGAAAAAAGGTGTTGTTGACAGAGGCTAACACCCTCCCTGTCAGCAGCAACAAAGTGTTTGAAGTCACAAATACTCGGATTTCACTTGATGTGCGTATCTACATGCACCCATGAACAAGTACAATTTATAGGAGTGAACCTTAGAACAGTAGGTAGACAAATGCATAAAACGTGGTGCTTTATGCAGAGAGCTCTATGCAGCAGACATAAGAAAGAGCTGTTTGCCTGCAGTGTATCAAGCAGATTTGCACAGGCTATCAACATATCAGTAACTGGGTGCAAATTCCTTCTCTGCTACTAACCACATCAGTGACCTCAGAAAATTTGCCCAACCCATTTGTCTCTTGGCTTCCTCAACTGTACCATAACAATAAAAGTGTGTGCATGTTGTAGGATTAGTCAAAGACATTGAGTGGTCTATGAGCAATAATGAAATGTAAGTGGTTATGGCTTATTCTTAAATATATGAGTGTAATGATGACAAATGAATGTAAGATATATAAGTATGTATATGGTCATATTTTAATTATGTTTATAAAATTTCAATATGAAAGGAATGTTATATATGCATGCTAAATATAACATTATTATAAAAACAATAATGTCAGTATAAACTGTATGAATCTTAATTTGTTTGTAAAATAATTTCCTAGCCATCCATTTAAAATCAAATCTATCATCATCATTACTATGCCTTTAGACAACTGAGAAAGGGTCAGACTAGAGTTGGCATACACGACCACTTTCTCTGATGTCTATTTCATTTTAAGAGAGAACACAGGGTAAAATTGAGACAAAATGCTGAAGTTGCGAGGAAATTATTTCCAAAATAATGTATTGAGGCTGCTGTATTACTCCACACAATTTTATGTAGACTGCTGGACTTCTTCAAGTTGCTTGCTTGGTACAAGTGCAGGCTCTTAGAAGCAGATGTGCAGAAAGAGCAGCTTGGAAGCCGGTTACATTTTTAAATCACTTGGAATAAAAACAGTTACTGCAACAAGGAGTTGTGAATACCAAGGAGAATTTGAGAGGACCTTGGATAAAGGCCAGGCTGGAGCTGGGAGGGAGCAAGAAGCCATGGCCTGTTACCCTGCATCAAGCCTCCCAGCTGTCAGGAGTCTCATGGCTCAAACCTGTTACCAGATTCAAGACATCAACTTCACGGGTGAGAACAGAGAAAATACAGTAAGGAGCCAGATTCATCATAAGAAAGAACTAGGGGAACATCGACTGCTCTTGGCCTCTTTTGAGAACAGAAAAGTGAATACAAATGGAACTACACAGGGGTGTGAGCACTAGATTCTCTTTTTTTGGCTATTGCCGAATTTTGTTGAATTTGAAAGTATTTTTTTCTTTAATTTATAAAAATCTTGTAGTAAGAAATTGTTGATTTGAAGGTTAAGTGGTAAGTGTAACAATTTGGAAAACAACAGTTTTGCAAGGAGTTGAAATGCAAGCAACTTTTGACAAGCAACACTCTGGTGGAGGTTACTTCTATGTTTGTTTTAATGGAGTATATTGGTATTTCTCAAAATGGGGGAATGGTGAGGAAAATGGTAAACAGGGAGGAAAAGAGAGAAACAAAAACATTTTAATATTGCTATTTATTCTCTGAACATTTTCATATTCTATACAATATGTTTTCATATATACTCCATTATCTGTCTACTTCTCCAGAACGCTTTTCCAGAGAGTTCCTCCCAGTATTATATATATAGTTACAGAAAGAGAGAGAGAAACCACTAAACCTAAAATTAATGCTACACAGATGTATCATTTTCCCCTCACCCATCTGGAGAGTGATTTTTTTTAAACATCTTGCCTGCATGTATAGAAGTGTGGAGTACATTAGTGTTTCCATGACCCCTTTTGGAGATATTAAAGCTGCTTTACCTAGTTCTGCCCTTCCTTCCATTCCGAAGGACATATTTATTAGCATTTATGAGTTGTTTATTAGCATTTCCACAAAGTGCACATATAACTCAAATGAAAAATAATAATGTAATTACAAATGAGTGGAAGCAGTGTTAATTAGAATTGATTTATGGTCAAGTAATTCTAGTGTTTATTCTGCACTATCGGTACCTGGCTTGGAAAGCGGAAACTTTGAGACATTAAGAATTCTCCTTTTTTCTCTCTCTCTTTGTATCTTTCTCCCTCTTTCTCTACCTCATCCTCTGTCTCTTTGTCTCATAGAATTACTTTCTAATATAATAGAGGGTTACTTCTGGACAAAGTAGTTCACAGATGGCATCAGAAGGAAGGCCACGTGCTGAGAATGGCACTCACTGCTTTAAGAAATTCAATAGGTGTCCATTCATAAACAGAGCTTATTCTCCTTAAGTGAGTCAGAATGTTGGCCTGAGCATTGCACAAGGTCATTTTGGATGACACATGCCATCTTTGCATTCTGCATGAGAGAAATAATCATAAAACAGAGTAAAGAAGTGCTCTGAAGAGTGTGTGCACTTGGCATACAGCTGGTTAATTCTTGGGCGTTTAAGGGGACTTCTATATTATGACAGTTGGGAATGCCGTCTCCCTTAGTTAATCCCCATAAAATGCCAGGCTCAGAGGATGAGGTATGGATATACAGCAAATAAGAAGACTGTGTCACCATTAATCTGACTATGAATTTTCCAGCCATTTTCTGTATGTAGCCAGAAAATAAAATATTCCTGAAATGTATAAAAATCACTGAGGCATGGAATTTTCCAGTTAAACACTATTCAGTGCAAGTATTACCAGAAAAGGTAAATAAGGGTTTACCAGACTTTTAAAAAATGTTTTATTAATCACACTTTATTCACTTTGTATCCCCCCTGTAAGTCCCTCCCTCCTCCCCTCCCAATTTCTTCCTGCCGCCCCCCCCTTCTCCACACATACCCCTTCCAAAGTCCACTGATAGGGAGGTCTTCTTTTCCTTCCTTCTGAGCCTAGTCTATTAGGTCTCATCAGGAGTGGCTGCATTGTTAATATAAACAAGCCTAATAGATTACTTTTAAAATAAATTAGAGTTGAATTTTCAGTGTTTGAAGATGGGCTCTGCTTAAGGAAGCCACAGTTAAGGCGCAAGTCTTCTGCCATGCTGAGATGTGAGGAGGCAAGAGCAGTTTAAACTCTTTAGTAGCATGGTTATCCAGACTTTGCTTCAGTATCTACTTGGATCTAAGACCCGCAGTTAATGTTTATAGAAAAAAAATAGCAATCCCTAAAATTTCATTTTAGGTATGCATGAATAAGGTCATTCAGGAATGTTACTTTCATGAAAACAATAAAATAAAACAAATTTTTATTCTGTCTCACACACAGAGATAGACAGACAGAGAGATATTAAGGTTGTAAACTACAAAACAGTCTCATCAGAAAATCCATGATGACATTTCTCTTTAAAGTTCTACTCAAAGGGTGGTATTTATTGTTTCTTACATGAAAATGGTGTAAGAAAGGTCTGCACTGAGAAAATCACTGGTAGAATCTCTACAGCTGAAGTTCTTAATAATCAGCTCAACAGGACAGGGAAAGGTTTATCTAATGGCTCATTAAAAATATCAAAAACAAACCCCTAAATACAGTATTTGAAGATTTTTTATTACACTTTGTTGTGAAAAAAAGAAAAGACAAACGATTTTGAATAGTAACCACTGAGTACTTTTAGTGTCAAGGAAATAAAGAATGAGTTTATGTAATCCTTCTATTGGGACAGTCTCAGCAGATGCATGGACAATGAAAGGAACATACTTGGAAATGTGACAGACTATAACACTGAATACCAAACCACAGCAAATTCCAGGGCAAAGCTCTTTTTATCTCCTTGCGACGTGCCACAGTGATTAAAGTGCAATTAATATATGAATGTGTGAAAAAGTAAACTGAATAACCAAGGAAAATATTTTCACATGAAGGGTGAGGGAGCTGAATGGAGTCAATGGAATGTGGACACACCCGTGTAAGAAGATATATAACTTGAAGTCTAGACCATGATGCTCAAACCCACAGCATTATCCATTGACGCCTAGCTGATCTCACATCTCTTCTCAACATGTCCTACAGCTGCTGTTCTGGATGTGTCTCCTCTAGATCTTACGGTGGTCACCTACGCTACCCCTACTCCTCCTGTGGCTCTACCTACCCCCACCACTTCATCCAGAGCACTAACATCTGCTCGCCCAGACCCTGCCATCTGGGCTCCTCAGTCCACAGCAGCTGTCATCAGAACTGCTTCCAGCCCATCAGATGCCAGACTTCCCAAAGGGCACACAGCTCCTGCCAGCGGCCCTGCTACAGCCCCAGGGTCTCCGGCTTCTGCAGTCCCTGCAGGACCACATATGCTGGCTCCGGCAGTTGCCATTCCCTGGGCTATGGGTCAAGGGGATGCTACACTTCAGGCTGCAGCTCTGGTGTCTTTAGCCCTGTGAGTTATGGAGTCCGTTGCTACCCTTCCTTTGGTTATGGATCTGGGTTCTGCCACCCAACCTATGTGACCTCTAGAAACCTCCAGTCTTCTTGTCACAGACCCACCTGTGGATCAACAATCTGGAGATCAAATTGCTGAATATCCTGACCATAAATAAATCGAGTGAACTTAGTGTTACTATCATAGGCTAAGGAATCTGTCGCTGTGTTCCTTCTCTGGCAAGGCTAGATTTACCCAAGTAAGAAATGATTGAACAATAAATAAAACTATAAATCCAAATGTCTTTTGGAATGACTGATCACTTATTCAGAAATTCGAGGACTATGTATGTGGATTCTGTTATATTTGACCTAATAAACTCATTAATCCATGCATCTAATATGGTCTCCAGATTCTTTGTTGACTCTCAGGGTTTGATTTGTGATTTATCATTGAGATTAGGTGCTTTTAGGCTACCTCCCCTAGGAAATCAATTTACCTATGACATTGTATTAGCATTGGTGCATGGAGATATACTCTCTGAGCATTCCATTGTTATAAGCTGGTGAGTGAAGGTCTGTTAAAATTTTCTTTTTAATTTAAATTAATTTTTAATTCATTCACTTTACACCCCAATCATAGCTCCTCTGTAATCTCCTCCCTGCCCCACTCTTCCTTTGCCTTCCCCCTCTTCCCCTCCCCCAGTTCAAAGGGGAAGCTCTCCTGCCTAACAACTCTATCAAGTCTTATCAGGAC
>JAQQSO010005329.1:0-12134 GCA_028658305.1 Pachyuromys duprasi
TTAATTGCTGAGTAGTATTCCATTGTGTAAAAGTACCACAATTTCTGTATCCATTCCTCAACTGAGAGACATCTGGGTTGTTTCCAGGTTCTGGCTATTACAAATAAAGCAGCCACGAACATAGTTGAGCAAATGTCCTTGTTGTGTACTTGAGCATCTTTTGGGTATATGCCTAAGAGTGGTATAGCTGGGTCTTGAGAAATCGCTATTCCTAATTGTCTAAGAAAGCGCCAAATTGATTTCCAGAGTGGTTGTACAAGTTTGCATTCCCACCAGCAATGGAGGAGGGTTCCTCTTTCTCCACAACCTCTCCAGCAGGCGACCAATACAAATCTTTACAGAACTTGAAAGAAAAATTCTCAACCTCATATAGAATAACAAGAAACCCAAATCGCCAAAACAATCCTCTACAAAATAAGATCTTCTGAAGATATCTCCATCCCTGATCTCAAGCTGTAGTATTGAACAACTGTAGAAAAAAACTGCATGGTACTGGATAGAAACAGAATGGTGGATCAAAGGAATTGAATAGAAGACTCAGAAATAAACTTACACACTTATGGCCACCTGATTTTTCACAAAGATACCAAAACCCTACAATGGAAAAAAGATTGCATATTCAACAAATGGTACTTGTCTAACTAGATAGCGACATGTAGAAAATGCAAATAGATCCATACTTATCACCTTGCAGAAAACTAAAGTCCAAGTGGATCAAAAACCTCACTATGAAATCAGCTACTGTAGGGAACAGGGAGAGAAAAAGAAAATAAGAGCCTTGAACTCATTGGCACAGGAGACATCTTCCTGAACAGAACACAAACAGCACAGGCTCTATGATCAACAAGCAATAAATGGGACCTCATGAAACTGAAAATGTTCTGTAAGCAAAGGACACTGTTATCAGAACAAAACAACAGCCTACAAACTGGGAAAGGACCTTCACCAACCATGTGTTTGACATCCTGGATATATAGAATTTAAACAGCAACAAATCAAGTAATCAAATTTAAAAAATGGGGTACAGAGCTAAACAGAGAATCCTCAGTAGAGGAATATCGAATTGCAGAGAAACAAATAAATGCTCAATATCCTTAGCTATCAGGGTAATGCAAATTAAAACAACCCTGTGATTTCACCTTACACCCATCAGAATGGCTAAGATCAAAAACTCAAGTGACAACACATGCTGGAGAGGATGTGGAGAAAGGAGAACCCTCTTCCTTTGCATATGGTGGGAAATATAAAAGATCATCCTGAGTGAGATATCCCAGAAGCAGAAAGACAGACATGGCATATACTCACTTAAAAAGTGGATATTAGACATACTATATAGAATTAACATACTAAAATCTGTACACCTACACAAGCTAAAGAAGAAGGAGGACCCTTGTTAAAATCAGTCCTTATTCAGAAAGGCAAACTGGATGGACACTGGAAGAGTGAGAAAACAGGGAACAGAACAGGAGCCTATCACTGAGAGCCTCTGAGAGACTCTACCCAGCAGTGTATAAATGCAGATTCTAAGACTTATAGCCAAACTTTGAGCAGAGAGCAGGGAATTTTAAGAAAGAAGGGGAAGATAGAAAGACCTGGAGGGGACAAGTGCTCTACAAGGAGAGAAAAAAATATCTGGTCACAGTGGTCTTTTCTGAGACTGATACTCCTAATAAAGACCATTCATGGATTTAACCTAGAATCCTTGCACTTATGTAGCCCATGGCAGCTCATTGTCCAAGTAGGTTCCCTAGTAATGGGAACAGGTACTGTCTTTGACATAAACTCAGTGGCCTGCTCTTTGATCACCTCCCCCTGAGCGGGGATGAAGCCTTACCAGGCCACAGAGGAAGACAATACAGCCACTCCTAATGAGACCTGATAGACTAGGATCAGATGGAAGGGGAGGAGGCCCGCCCGTATCAGTGGACTCGTGGAGTGGTATTGATGGAGAAGAGGGAAGCAGAGGGGATTGGGGGGGGGGTGAAGGAGGGGACTACAGTTGGGATATAATGTGAATAAAGTGTAATTAATAAAAAATAAATAAAATTTAAAAATTAAAAGACTTAGTAAGCAAAGAACCAAGTCCTAGTTTTTTGCTCAAAGTGCAGGGGTCTAGTTACTATGGTAAACTGCTTGAATAATTTTTTTAACAAAAATATAAAAGACAAAATGGGTACCAATAAGAGCCACAGCTTCTTTCACCTTGGCCATCTCAAGGTGAAAAAAATATCTTGGCCTTCTGTTCTTTTTTGTTTGATCTTTGCCCCTAACTTTGGCCTATTTTATTATGGCACATTGAATTATTTATCAATTTATAATTTCTACCCATTACAGTTTATTTCTTCTGCTCTTCGCTCTCCCTCTGACTGTAATGTAAGCTACATGCAGGCTGGGGACATTTGTCTGTTTTATTTCTAATGGATACTGACTAACAATTTCTGGCATTAAGGTAGTAATACAATTAATTTTCCGAAGAGAACATTTCCCAATCATTTTCACATCTACAATGGGGATAAGTGCAAAAACAATTAAGACTTTATCCAAAGTAAATCAATTTTTACATGCATAAGTGTCTTTGATTGAGAAATTTGGTGACAATGTCCTTCCTCTGAAGAAGAGAAAGCTCAGGCTTATGTTTTGTTTTATGTGATTTAGGCTTTGAATAAATTTCCCATCTTTAGAAAAAGAAGGAGAACTTGGGGAATGTTTTCTTTGTCTTCTCAATTTGCTTTTAAACAACAGATATCTGTGACCTGTTGGCACATCGTTTTCCAACAGTTGTTTCCTGTTATGAGTCACTGTAGTTTGCTCTTGGTGACTGTCTACTTTCACTAGACGTCTTCTGAATGTGGTTAGAGAAGCTGTGTGGCTTTTTCCACTTGGAAATGTGCAGATATGAATCTAGGGACTGATTGTTCAGTCTTTAGTCTGGCAGAGCCCCCCATGCTAACACTATTATAAAAGGAACAGTCAACCTGATTGTGGGACTCCCTCTGTCTTCCTATAACATGGTAAATTTAGAAATCTCTTGGGTTTTAGATAAATGTATACAGACCTTTGGCCCCCACACAGATGGTGTTGAACTTCACATGCTCTGCCAATAGTCTGTAGAAGGTATTCACCTTTTGGTGCTAAACATTGATTAGGCTGAGCAACTAGGAAGTTTAGATTTAAATACATTATTACTTTGGTCTGCTAAGAAAAAAAACTAGAAAAAATTGCTAAAGAAGACCAGATCGTATGGTCTAAACCCCAAAGAGTATACAAGAGGAACAATCAGAATAGAACCAGGACTGGGTAAACAAGTGGGGACAAAGTATAGTGGAAACGCTGAATTGAACTACATACTGTTCTGGAGAGGAAACAGATGACTGGTGCTTTGAAGAGAAGGTAAAATTCACTCTCATGCACTTCCTGAACATGCTGTGGGTACACATCGTGGTGGTTATACTGGCCTAAGAGAACAAATAACCAACCGTGTCTCAACAGTCAAGTGCTCCAGTCATTTCCTATGGCAAAGTCTCACTTCATTCATCCTCTTTCTAGTTCTTTCTATGTCAAAGGTAAAGTTTTTCTAAGGAGCAAATGAATTTAGACACCCAGGAATAATGATCCCACCTTTCTCATCTCAAGATACATGCCTTGAGATCAGTAATTTTAGGACTAAAAAGTAGGAAAACTGTAAGCTTTGCCCAAGATTATGTCAAAAGTAAATACCTCGACAAAACCCCAAGTCATGTGGGCAAAATAGGATCCTGTATACAAAACTCAGCCTTTAGTATAAATTCTATTCACTTCAGTGTAGCAGGTGCTAGGAAAGCCAACCTAGAAGCAGCATATACTGCAGGGTACACTGGTGAGCACCTTATGTAATTAAAAGGTGAAAGTTCAAATATCAGGAGTTCAGGGCTCTAATCAGTTATATAACAAGTTGAAAGCCATAGCTGGCTATATAAGAATTTGTCACTAAAGAAAAAAAAGAATAAGAAAAATTAAATAAGTGATATATATGAATAGCCACATTCTATTTAACAGTGGTGTTTATCTGTCAGAACTTCTGTAATGCCAGTCTGCTCAGTCCTGCATTACTGAGATGCCCAGTGTTACATATTCCTCCCACACCTTGTCTTAGGAGGCTAATACAGCAGTCCAATCCACCTTCCTACAGGCCTCTTAGCACAGTCTCTTCTTATAGAAACTAACAGCCCAAGGGTGGCCACAGGACTCTTCTTAAATAGCAGAGAGTTAACCCATATCCGCCCTGGCTCGCATGTTATGTGCAGTAATGATTTAGCTGAGGATGTGTATAAAAGAGTAGGTTTATAATGGCTCCTAAAAAAACCATGAAGTTAATAACAACTGCAACACATTCCATCTGACCTTGACTATAGACTGTTTGGAGCATCCCATTAAATATCTTGCATAATGTTTCTTGGTAAATGCCAAGCTTAAGAAGGCATATATTCCACAACTCTAGTACATAATATTTTTTTCATTAACGTATTTATTTATTTACTTTATATTCCAATCACAGCTTCCCCTCCCATCGCTCCTCTAAGTCCCTCCTCTCCTCATCTCCCCTCCTCATCTTCCTCCTCCCTTTCTCCTCAGGAAAGCAGAGCCCTCTCATCGATATTTACCTGCCTTGGCATGTCAAGTTACAATAGCGGTGGGCACAGTAGAGGTAGTCTATTCTTTTAATGATAGACAAGGCAGCCCAGCAAGGAGAAACGCATCTAAAGGCAGGAAGCAGAGTCAGAAAGAACCCCTTCTCCAGTTGTTAGAACACCTACAAGAAAACACATCTGTTTCATATGTATAAGGGGCTAGATCCATCCTGTGCATGTTCTTTAATTTATGGCTCAGATTCTGTGAGCCCCATGGTCTCAGGTTAGTTGATTCTATAGCTTTTCTTGTGGTGTTCTTGACCTCTCTGGCTCCTTCAATACTTTGGCCCCTCTTCCACAAGATTTCTAGAGCTTTACCTAATGTTTGGCTGTGGCTCTCTGCATATCTCTCAGCTGCTGAGTAAAGCCTTTCAGAGGAGAGTTGTTCTAGGCTCCTGTCTGCAAGTATAGCAGAGTATCATTGACAGTGTCAGGGGATAGCTTTCTCTCATGGGATGGATCTCAAGTTGTGCTAGTCATTGGTTGGCCATTCAATTTCTGTCCCATGTTTATCCCTGCACTTCTTGACAACAGGACAAATTTTGGGTCGAGGGTTTTTGAGTGGATTGTAGTCCCCAGCCCTCAGCTGGAAGTCATGCCTCGTTATAGGAGGTAGCCATTTCAGGTTTCATATACCTGTTACTAGGAGTCCTAGGTAGGGTAATCCATGTAATAGTTCCTGGATTGTCCAACCAAGTATCCATTGTCCTAGGCTTTTTGTTCATCTGTTAGCTGAACCCCATCCCCACCAATTTCAGTTCATTTTTCCATTTCTCTGTCTCTCAGTCCTCACCGCTCCTGATCCCTCCTTATTCCCCTCCTCACTTTTTCTTCCACTCATTCTGCTCCCTCCATCTGCCTCCTGTATCTATTTTATTCCTTCTTCTCTGTGAGATTCTAGCATCCTTCCCTGGACCCTCCTTTGTTATTTTGCTTCTTTGAGTCTATATGTTGTAGCATGGTTATCCAGCACACTAAGGCTAATATCCACATTGGGTACATACCATGTGTGTGTATCTTACTGGGTCTGGGCTACCTAACTCAGGATGATGTTTTCTAGTTCCATTCATTTGCCTGCAAATTGCCTGATGTCTTTGTTTATAATAGCTAAATAGTACTCCACTGAGTAAATGTACCACATTTTCTTTATCCATTCTTCAGGTGAGGGACTTCTAGGTTGTTTCCAGTTTCTGGTTATTTTGAATTAAGCTGTAATGAATGTAGTGGAGCAAGTGTCCTTGTGGTAAGGTGGAGTATCTCTTGGGTCCATGAGTGGTATAGCTGGGTCTTAAAGTAGAATTATTTCCAATTATCTGAGAAACTTCCAGATCAATTTACAAAGTGATTGTACATGATTGCACTCCCACCAGCAATGAGGGAGTGTTTCCCCTTGCTCCACATCCTCACCAACATATGCTATTACTTGAGTTTTACATCTAAGCCATCCTTACTGTTGAAAGATGAAATCTCACAGCTGTTTTGATATGCATTTCCCTGATGACTAGGGAGGTTAAACCTTTCTTTAAGTGCTTCTCAGCCATTACATATTCCTCTGTTGAGAATTATTGGTTTAGCTCTGTACTCCATTTTTAAAATTGGATTATTTGATTTGTTGGTGTCTGATTTGAGTTCTTTACATATTTTGGATATAAGTCTTCTGTTGGATATAGAGTTGGTAAAGATCTTCTCCCATTCTGTAGGTTGCTGTTTTGTCCTGTTGTTGGTGTCCTTTGCCTTATAGAAGCTTTTAAGTTTCATGAGGTCCCATTTATTAATTGTTGATCTTGGTACTTGAGCTGTTGGTGTTTTGCTCAGAAAAAGTGTTCTCTTATTCCAGTGCATTCGAGGTTGTTCCCGTTTTCTTTTCTATTAGATTTAGTGTATCCAGTTTTATGCTGAGGGCTTTCATCCACTTGGATGCAAGTTTTGTACAGGGTGATACATATGGATCTATTTGCATTCTTCTACATGCAGACATCCAGTTAGACTAGCAACATTTGTTGAATATGCTTTCTTTTTTCTATTGTATGGTTTTAAATTCTTTGTCATAAGTAAAGTGTCCATTGGTATGTGGGTTTATTTCTGGGTCTTTGATTTTATTTTCTTGATCAACGTCTCTGTTTTTATGCCAATACTATGCAATTTTTATTACTATTGCTCTGTAGCACAGCTTTGAAATCAGGGATGATGATACCTTCAGAAGTTTTTTATTGAACAGGATTATTTTAGCTATCTTGTTTTTTTGTTTGTTTGTTTCCATACGAAATTCAATATTGTTCTTTCAAGTTTTGTAAGAAATTGCGTTGAAATTTTGATGGGAATTGTGTTGAATCTGTATATAGCTTTTGAAAAGATGGCCCATTTTTACTGTTAACTCTACTGATCCATGAGGATGGGAGATCTTTCCATCTTCTGATGTCTTCTTCAGTCTCGTTCTTTTTTTTTTGTAGCAGCTTTATTTATTTTATTTTTTAATTTATTTATTTTTATATCAATCACAGGTTAGGTACTTTGCATCCCAGGCATAGCCTCCTCCCTCATTCCCTCCCACCCTCTTGTTTTATTAGTATCACACCAAGATACTTTATATTATTTGAATATTATAGAATTACACCAAGATACTTTATATTATTTGTGGATTTTGGGAAGGGTTTGTTTGCCTAATTTCTTTCTCAGGCTGTTTATCTTTTGTTTAGGGTTACTGGTTTTTTTGTTTTATTTTGTTTTTTAGTTAATTTTATATTCAGCCACTTTGCTGAAGCTGTTTATCAGCTGTAAGCATTCCCTGGTTGAATTTTTGGGGTTAATTATATACTATCATTTCATCTGGGAAACGTGATACCTTAACGTCTATCTTTTCTAATTTGTATCCACTTGATTCTCTTTAGCTTTCTTATAGCTCTAACTAGAACTTCAAGTAGTATGTTGAACAGATAATAAGAGAATGAGTAGTCTTTTTGTATCCCTGATTTTAGTAAATTGCTTTAAGATTATCTCCATTTAATTTGATGCTTGCTATTGGCTTACTATGGATTGTTTTTGTTGTGTTTAGGTATTTGCATTGTATCTCTCCAAGACTTTTAACATGAAAGGGTGTTAGATTTTGTAAATGGCTTTTTTCAGCATCTAATGAGATGATCATGTGCTTTTGTTTATTTTTTCCAGTTTGTTTGTATAATGGATTATGTTGTTAGATTTTCTTATATTGAACCATCCCTACATATCTGGGATGAAGTCTAATTAATCATGGTGAATGTTTTTGGTTTGTTCTTGGATTCATTTGTAAGTATTTTATTGAGTATTTTTGCATCAATGTTCATAATGTACCTTTCTCCATTTGGCACTGGCCTGGGTCCTGCTGGGGTCTTGGCATTCAGCTTCCAGTCAGAGAATGGGATCAAGGGATCCTGTTTCTTGAGGAAGCGCTATTCCTAGTTGTCTAAGGAAGTGCCAGATTGATTTCCAGAGTGTTTGTACAAGTTTACATTCCCACCATTCTTATAAAGGAAAATATTTAATTGGGACTCGCTTACAGTTTCAGAGATTTAGTCCATTATCATAGCATAGCAGTGCACAAGCAGACAAGGTGTTGAAGGTGAGAGTTCTACATCTTGATCTACAGACATTGGAAGGGGACTGCCACACTAGGAGTGATTTGAGCATATCTGAGGCCTCAAAGCCTACCTCCACAGTGATATATCCAAAAGAGGCTCAAGTACACAAGAAGGACATTTTCTCAACCATGTTTGTAGCAGCTTTGTTTGTAATAGCCAGAAGCTGGAAGCAACCCAGATGCCCCGCAAGTGAGGAATGGATACAGAAATTGTGGTACATCTACACAATGGAATACTACTCAGCAATAAAAAACAAGCATATCATGAAATTTGTAGTAAATGGTGGGAACTGGAAAGGATCATCCTGAGTGAGCAATCCCAGAAGCAGAAAGACACACATGGTATATACTCACTCATATAGACATATAATATAAGATAAACCTATTAAAATCTATACACCTAAAGAAACTAATCAAGAAGGAGGACTCTGGCTAAAATGCTCAATCCCTACCCAGAAAGGCAAAGCAGATGGACATCAGAAAAAGAAGAAAAGAGAAAACAAGTTAGAAGCCTGTCACAGAGGACCCCTGAAAGGCTCTGCCCTGCAGAATATCAAAGCATATGTTGAGACTTATGGCCAACTTTTGGGCAGAGTGCAAGGAATCTTACGAAAGATGTGGGAAATAGTAAGATAGGGAAAGGACAGGAGCTCCGCAAGGAGAGCAACAGAACCAAAAAATCTGAGCACAGGGGTCTTTCCTGAGATTGATACTCCAACAAAGTACCATGCATGGAGAAAAGCTAGAACCCCTGCACAGATATAGCCCATGGCAGTTCAGTATCCAAGTGGGTTCCATGGGAACAAGGACTGCCTCTGACATGAACTGATTGGCCTGCTCTTTGTTCACCTCACCCTGATGGGGGAGCAGCCTTGCCAGGCCACAGAGGAAGACAATGCAACCACTCCTGATAAGACCTGATAGACTAGGATCAGAAGGAAGGAAAGGAAGACCTCCCCTATCAGTGGACTTTGGGAGTGGCATGTGTGGAGAAGGGGGAGGGAAAGTGGGATTGGGAGGGGAAGATGGAGGAGTTTATGGGGGGATATAAAGTGAATAAAGTGTAATTAATAAAAAATTTAAGAAAAAAAAAGGGATCCTGTTTCACTCAGGGGCAGCTAGAATGCCTTAGGGTGAGGCCGATTGCACTAAGCCAGGTACAGAATAGGTTTTTCACAGTGTTACAGTTTGGCTTTTTTAGAATGAGATCACCAGTGGCAATGGAAATTTAGGCATGGTGCACACCAAGGCTTGCAACCAAAACACAGGCCTGGCAAAGCCCAGGCCCAGTGGGCCAGAGGGCAGCATTGTGAGACCCAGTGGAGGATAAATGATGAATCTCAGACAGTCTTGTAGTGAGAAAGCATGGATCTCTCTTGTTTCGAAATCTATGGCAAAATAAACCCTGAGTAGAAGGAGGGATTTCGAGGGTGAATGTGTTTGATTCATTGGGGTCAGGAGGTCAGGGATACTTAACAGTCCTATCACAAGAAGGAAAATACAGGCCTTAATTATCCTATAGGGAGGCCACAGTATCTCCAAGTACTATTTGAAGGTCACTGCTGGACTAAGATCCTTAACGGGGTGGGGGTGGGGAGGCAGCTAGAAATTCCCAGAACAGGTTTCTTATTGGGGAAGTGTCTATTTTATAATCTGTGCTGAGGATTATGTGACCTCCATACAAGATCTGGAATTACCCAGAGAAGGGAGGATAGAACCTAGGTGAAAAAAGGAGTCTATCTTCATCATAGAAGGAGTGCAAATAAATTGGCTATCAAAAGATGACTGGCAGAGCCCCACAATAAGGGAAATTGGTCTGAAATTCTCTTTCATTGTTAATTCTTTGTGTGGTTTAGGTATCAGAATATCTGTGGTCTCATACAATGAATTCAGAAATGTTCCTTCTGTTTCTACTTTGTGGAATATTTTGAGGAGTATTAGTATTATCTCTCTGAAAGTCTGGTAAAATCTTTCCCTAAATCTATCTGGCCCTGGTCTTTTTTTTTTTTCCTTTCCTTTCTTTTCTTTTCCTTTTTGTCTGTTTGCTTTTGTTTGTTTTTCTTGGTTTGGACATTTTAATGAATGCTTCTATTTTCTTAGAGAGTTATAAAACTTGTTTACCTGATCTTCACTTAAATTTGTTAAGTGGAATTGATCAAGAAAATCATCCATTTCATTTAGAGTTTCTAATTTTGAAGAGTATATGCTTTTGAAGTAGTTCCTAATGATTCTTTGGGTTTCCTCAGTGGGTTTGTTTTGTCACCTTTTAAATTCTGATTTTGTTAATTTTGGTATTCTATGTCTGATTTTCAGTTAGTTTGGCTAAGGGTTTGTTTATCTCATTTATTTTCTCATAAACCAGTTCTTGGCTTCACCGATTCTTTATATTGTTCTCTTTGTTTCTATTTAATTGAATTCATCCCTGAGTTTGATTATTTTCTTCTAACTATTCCTCTTGGGTAGGTTTACTTCTTTTTGTTCCATTTCCATGAGTTTACAGGCTACTTGTTGCTTCTCTTTTTGTTGAAGTCCAGGTTTAATTCATGATGATCTGATAAGATACTAAAAGTTATTTAAATTGTCTTCTGTCTATTGAGGCTTACTTTATGAACAACTACATGGTCAATTTTGGAGAATATTTAGTAAGGCCCTGAGAAGTAGGCATATTCTATTGGATTTGGGTGAAATAGTTTTATATGTTAAGTCCATTTGATTCATAAACTCTATAAGTTTCATTATCTCTCTGTTTAGTTTCTCTCTGGATGACCTGTCTATTGGTGAGAGTGGGGTTTGGTTAGAAGTCTCACACTATTCATGTATGGGACTCATTATTGATGTGAGATTTAAACTTTAGTATTGTTTCTTTTATGAATGTGAGTGCCCTTCTATCTGGTGCATAAATGTTCAAAATTGAGATGTCATCTTGGAGGATTCTTTCCTTTGATGAGTGTGAAGTGTTCTTCCTGTCTCTTTTGATTAATTTTGCTTGAAAGTCTATTTCATTCGATATTAGAATGGCTACTCCACTCCAATCTATTTTATGTTCTCTCAGCTTCTTGTATGTTTATATCCATTTTTTTCTTTAGGTTGGGGGAAATTTCTTCTATGATTATATTGAAAATATTCTCTTGGTCTTGTAGCTGAAAGTCTTCTATCCTTATATTTTTAGGTTTTGTCTTTTCCTAATGTCTCTGATTTTCTGGATGTTTTATGTCAGAAAGTTTTTAGATTTAATACGTTTTGACACATATATAATAATTTTCTTCTATTTTACCTTCTACACCTGAGATTCTCTCTTACATCTCTTATACTTTGTTGGTGATGCTTTTGTTTGTATTTTCTGTTTGTTTCCCTAGGTGTTCTATCCAGGATTCCTTCTATTTGTTTTATTTATTGCTTCTATTTTCTTTTTCAGGTCTTAACCAGTTTTATTCATCTGTTTGTTTGTATTTTCCTATATTTCTGTAAGATACTTATTCAGTTCTGCTTTTGAAATTAAATTCTTCATTAATTACACTTTATTCACCTTATACACCACTGTAGTTCCCTCCCTCCTCCAGTTCCAATCCCTCCCTTCCTCCCCATTCTCCATCTGTGTCCCTCCCCAAGACCACTGATAGGGGAGGTCCTCCTTTCCTTCCCTCTGATCCCAGTCTATTAGGTCTCATTAGGAGTGGCTGCATTGTCTTCTTCTGTGGCTGGTAAGGCTGCTCCCTCCTCAGGGGGAGGTGATAAAAAGCAGGCCAATTAGTTCATGTCAGAGACAGTCCCTTTTCCCATTACTATGGAACCCACTTGGACACTGACTGCCATGGGCTACATCTGTGCAGGGGTCCTAGGTTATTTCCATGCAT
>JAQQSO010005330.1:0-12134 GCA_028658305.1 Pachyuromys duprasi
AAAAACTTTTATTCATATGAGTCCTTTATCTGCACCTATTTCTGTGTACCACATGCATGCCTGAGGATATGGTGAGTGTTGTTGTGGGTGCTTCGAATCTATCTCAGGTCCTTTGCAAGAACATTAAGTGCTCTTAGCCAACAAATTGGTTTTTGTTTGTTTGTTTGGGTCTTTTTGTTTGTTTGTTTGTTTTTAGTACAGCCCAGTAAGACAGCTCCAAGCTTCTACAACCTGGGAGGACATCACAGGGGGATGGATAACAAATGCAAATCACTTCCGCTAACTTTTTAAGCGACAGGGGTCGGGGGTGGGAAACCCAAAGAGGATCAAGAACCTGCTGTTACCTACTAGAAATGTACAAGTCAGTAAGACACAAAGTCAAGGGATGAATGTTTATCCAGTTAGACACAGTCTGTGCCAGAGAGGCTGTGAGGCTGGAACATCGACTTTGAGGGTGCATTTACAAACCCAATGGGATTTTTCTGAGAAAAAAATGACTCCCAAACACTTTTTAAATAGATATATGGGGTAAAATCATGACTTTATTGTACCAACTTCTCCTTCTGAAGTTGCATCCAACCATTAGGAGATTTGGGTTGCAGGTGACTGGGAGTCTTGTTCAAATTAGTTGAAGTAAAAGAAGGTGAGTAGCTTCCTTTGCAGATGGAAGCCCCATTGGTGACCTTGACTCATGCCATACCTTTGGCATTTGTTCCCCTCTACTGATTGACAAGTGGTGTGTTGGGATAAATCTCAACACAGTCCTTGCTTCATAATCAGAGGATGGCTGCTTGCTTGAATTTCAGGCATTCCCTTCCCATTCTTCACCTTTAAACCCATGGAAAAGGCCAGAAGTCTCTTCTCTGTTAATGCCAGCAAATGCTTCATGGTGTTTTATGTCCTTGATTGTGAGTGGTGGCTATCTCAAAATAACTTACTATGGCCAAAGGAATATACTGTGTTGATGTGCCCATCAACAAGGATCAACCTCTAGAGTAGAAATGGATCAAACTATAGGCATACTAATTAGGCTGGAAGGTGACAGCACTCAACATATTTTACCAAAGAAATTTAAAGAGTTAGAATGGCAAAAAGGATAGACTACATCTACCTAGGGAGACCCCATTGGTGAAGACTGTATTAAGGGTAGTGGTTAGAGAAAAAATAAGGCATTATGCCAGATACTAAAAAATAAAATACCCCATGATCTTTTGTATATATACAATCTACAGTGATTAAATTTTTAGAAGCAGATAGTAGAATGTGGATGGGTAAGAAACAGGGATAAGCAGATAAGTGAGAAGGGGGGAAATTTGGGTAAGGACACAAAATTTCCTTCAAATGGAACAAACAAGGCTCTGAGACTTATTTTATTGCATGGTGACCATAGCCTTAGTGATGTAATATTGATTTTGAAATTGCTAGGAAAGTAGATTTAAAAGATTCATGTCACAGAAAGATGATTATGAGAGGTGATAAATATGTTAATGAATTTAATTTAATATCCTGTCACATGTGTACACACATATACACATAAACATTCACTTCCTTAAATATATGTATAATTATCATTTGCCAATTTAAAATCTTAAAATGATTGTGATTTCCCCTGTTTGTTCTAAAGTTAAAATATAATGTTTCTCTGCTGTATCTCATCTGTAGTTCTCAAAAATGTTTTTTCCCCAATATAAATTTGTTACACATTTGCTGAGGTTTCCCATGTCCTGGCCCAGAGATGGGATGTAAGATATATTGACACTCTCTGTGGACTGGGATACTGGCTGTTATTTGAAGCAAACAAGAAAGGGAGATTTAAACATTTGTGATGATTTTACATTTCTCTTTTTATAATGCTTCCAAGAAATATGAATGTCATGTTTTAGTACATTGGGAAAGAGACTCAGACCAATATGGAAATGAATATTAGCTACACTGTTGGCCTTAACCAACACAATCAGGGTGATGCCCATCTTTAATAAAGCTTCTACAGAGATCTACAAATGTGTATAACCAAGCACTTTCCTATGTAGTCAATTCTGAATTCTTAAGGAAGGCCTGGTCCCAGTCCCCATCACTTCCTTGAATTAGTCCATGTTTCAGCCCCATGGAGCTCCTATCTAAACTTTCCCACCACTCTGTTATGGCATGTTCTGTTCTCTTAGCCCTCCTTTCTACTCACCTCAAGTGTGGGAGTCAAGTGTCACATGTTCTGATTCCTTCTCTAGTTTTCCTGAATGTAGTTAGAAGGTCCCTTCCTTTATAACACACAATACTTTATGAAGCTTGTCTCTGTCAAACATTCAGTCACTGCGTTGTTATGCGTATCCTTTGCTCCTCTCCTATGAATTAGATCAATGAACCTATTGCAAAGTGGTAGTGTCTTATTTATTTTTGTATTTATAAAACTAGCTCAGAGAATGGCACCTAGATATTGGGGAATATGAACAATGGCAGCCTGAAGATAGGCTACACACATACTAGTTTGGATTTTTTTTTTTCCAGTAGAATTTTCATTCTCAATCATGCATGTGGGAAATGTGTGTAAGTGAATATACGGTTATTTTTCAAAGTGACTCAGCTATTTAAAAAGATAAATCTGGGCAATGGGCCAGAATCAGTTTTGGAAATATCAAGTTCAGAGTGGAAGCAAAGGTATGAGGAGGTCTGGGTTTGGTCTAGCCTTTAAGATTCTCATGCCTATGGTCTTTCTATTTATCTCCAGCCATCTTGGTTTTCTCACTCATAAAAATGGGGCTTAATAAAGAGTGGTTGGTTTCAGACTGATCACTCAGGTTTACAGTTTTCTCAGTGTCAGAAAGCATTGGTGTTGCTGGGAACTCTAAGGGTATGCATACCAAATTTCTCTACAGATTTAGGAGTTCACAGGTCATCTTCAGGGCTGCAGTTGACGGATGGCTGAGCCTTCCATGGGTGTGACATTTACTTGCTATAGTGGCTCACACTACTTCTGGACAGCTCTTTTCTTCAGAAGCTCCTTACTCTGTACTACACTCTACTTCCTCTTATGACTTTGTTCCTTGATCTTTATAAGCCCTCCATTCACAACAATAAATCAATTCCATTTGTGCCCATGACAGCCCTTCAATCATGGTGAGGAAGCTTCCACAGCTCCCCCGAGCCTCATCTCCTTTAGATTAAACAGCCTGAGCTCCTTCAAGCATGCCACACATACTGCCAGTACTGATCCCCTACTATTTCAGCCTTTGTCCTTGTTCTTAGAGCATCATGCCTCATTGCTCTGCTGTCAAGATCTCTTTGGGTGTCTGAATGCCTGGAGATAACTTATACAGAAAGATCCTAAAGTTCTATGGGTTTTCTAGAGCTGGCATTGGACATCTCGCACTGCCTTAGGACTCTGCCAGTTACGGTTCGCCCAAAGACTCCAGTTGGCGCAAGATAATTCTTGTGGTCAGTCAATATTTCAATATTTCATAACTTTCAGTAAAAATAAATTTTAAGATCCTTCATCAATTTGTGTCACCCTTCTGTTTTCATTTTTAGTAGAGAATTTTATCAATTCTTTGAGAATTCCATACAATGTATTTTTTATTATACTCATCCCCTTTTTCCTCTTCCTAATTCCTCTCAGAGCCACTATCTATGCTCTACCCAATTTAAACTTTGTGTCCATCCCCCCTCTCTCTAATAACCCATGAAGTCTAAGTTGTGCTGACTATATACTTCTCTGTGTGGGTTTTTAATTAGACTGTGGTGGTCAATCTACTATAGGTCACATCCAAAAAGAAAACTGACTCTTTCTTAGATGTCATCAACTGTCAATAGCTTCTTAGCTGGAGATGAGGTCTTATGAGCAACCCCCCATGATGGAATGTTGATTAGATTTATATTGTGCTAATCTGGTATAGGCAGCCATAGTTGATTGTAGCTGTCCTGTCATTTCCAGAAAACAATGTTTCCTTCTGATTTCTGGCTATTACAATCTCGTTGTTCCCTGGGGAAGGAGCAATATTGATGTCCCATTTGTAGATAAGCACTCCATTGGCACTTACGCTCTGTACTTTGATCAGGTGCAAGTTTCCATGTTCACCATTGTTCAATGCACAAAGAAACTTCTCTGATGAGGTCTGAGAGTTGCAGTAATCCATGGGTAGAGAGACAAGCATTTAGAGGGAAGGCTGACATGTAGAATTTAGCAGCATGATACTAGGAGGCTCATCCCTGGAACCTGTGAGCTAAATTATCCTCCTTGTACTTACAATTAATATTTTTAAACCCTAAGTGGAAATGTTTCCATTTATTTATGTCACTCTCAGTCCATAAGATACAGTTGGGGTATCACTTAAAGAGTGGTCTCTACAGCAATGAACTCAGTGAAGTCCTGAGGCAAGTTGGTGCTTGCCCACCCACTATATAGTTTACTCCTTACATCAATAAGGCTGGCTGTAGGCTGGGCTGAAAATCTGTCTGGTCACCTTCTCTGTTGTCTCCCTTCTCCCCAAAGCATATCTTCAACAAATCTTCAAAAAAAAATGTAACCACCCTCAACCTACAAAACTTCTACCAGCCTGGGAAGCCCTGTTGTTCTTGCCTCATTAAAAGGAGCTGGAGCATACATGTTCTCTTGAATTCCATCTTGTCCATATGGACCAAGATATTTTAAAATTAATTTTAATTTCAAGACAGTCCAATATATTAACTCTACCTTATAGTATGCTTTCTCTGAAGGCCTTGATAAAGATTCCTGATGGCACAATAGCAGAGTCCTATGGCTTGTAACCAGAAACCTGCTTCTAAACTGGCATCTAACTATTTTGTAACTCCTTGGGCAGCTGAGTCAGCTTTGATTATTTTTAAAGCATCATTAGCAAGCCTATATTGCTTCATTTTCTATTTTAGTTGGCAATAGTTTGTATGATATCTAGCTACTGTTTTGTGTTTTGACCTAGGGAAAAATATAACTTTTCATATGGTTCAGTTTAATTCATTTGATGTTAGAGGTGTCCTGGTGGAAAAGGGTACACTGACTCCAGGAAATTGGAAGATGAGAGCCTGTTATAGTCTTGGGGCAAATGGTGAGGTTGAATAATGGGGAAAGCAGCCATGAAATGATACCTTGAATGGTAAATAAGAGTTGTTAGGCAGTAAGAGAAAGGTGTAGATCAGGGGTTCTCAACCTTCCTAATAATGCTGTGATCCTTTAATATAGTTTTTCATGTTCTGGTGACCCAACCTCTGACAATAAAATAATGTTATTGCTACTTCGGTATTGTGATTTTGCTACTGTTATGAATCATAATGTAAACATCTGATATGCAGGGTATCTGATATGTAACCTCTGTTGGTGTCATGACCTACATGTTGGGAACCACTGGTGTAGAAGGAATGTGAACTGTGGAAACATTCCTTGATCTTTGCTAAGGCAAAAGGCACATCATAGATTCTGGTGTGTAATAGTTCTTTAATATAAACTGAATGAAGAGTACATTCAACCTGATAGAACTTTGACAAATTAAAGAAGTAAATTTCAAAGAACAGAGAGATGAGGCTAAAAGGCTTTCTGTATCAAAAACATCCAAGGAGGCTGTTTCTAGTTTGTGAGAACCCGAGTAAAGAGGTCTTCAAGGAAAACTATGCCAGCTAAAGGCAAGTAAAGATAGCAAGTGGGAAGGCTGGGGATGTCGCTCAGTTGCTGGGGTACTTGTCTACCTACATGATGACCTGTAATTGATTTCTAGCATTTCATAAAACGGGCATGGTGGTGCCTACCAAGAATCCCAGTGCCTGGGAGACAAAGGGAGAAGAATCAGAGGTTTAAAGCATCCCTACAACAAAGCTAGCCTGGGATATGTGAGACTGTATCAAAAAATTAAACAACAAACACAGATAGCAAAAGATAAATTTGATGTCATATACAAAGCTGCCCAAGTAAGCACTGCAAGAAAAGGCCACATCAAGAGTGTTAGAGATGGATGTTTTCCGTGATATGAACCAACCCCTTGATCTTCTATATCCACCCAGCAGAGTGAACACGACACTTACCATGGCATCACGTTTGGCCACCGGATGCCAAAGAGTGAGTTGTCACTCCTCTCTCTACAGCCCAGACTTTCTGAACTGACTAAGGCTGGATGGATGTAAACCCTACACCTCACTGCCACATCGTAATCTCTCCACAGTAAGTTGTGTTGACTACACAGTGACCAAGCACTGTGGGTGGAAATGAGCCTGACATCTGCCTTCAGTCTTGTGGTTATTGGAGAATCTGGGAACCACTGTCTTCCCGCTCTCATGCTTTCATTCCAGTGACAGGCAGATCTGGTACTAGAAAAAAAAGATTGTTAAGTTCCTTCCACATGGGAATTTTTCTTTCTTTCTTTCTTTCTTTCTTTCTTTCTTTCTTTCTTTCTTTCTTTCTTTCTTTCTTTCTTTCTTTCTTTCTTTCTTTCTCTCTGTCTTTCTTATTTTTTTTTAAAGAATCCAGATACTGAATTTGTGTTTGGGAGCATCAGAATATATTAAACATCCTCAGAATAATTTAAATGTATAGAAAACATCATAAAATACTAGGAAGATGGCAAAATGAGACAGTCAGACAGGCCAAAGATGGTGAAAAATTGTCAGTTTGAGGCAGAAGTCATGGAAGGACAGAGTTTCAAACTGTGAACATGAACTTGATAAAGAGATATAGGCAGCCATGTAATAGCATTCCAAGTGCTGTCTCTGCTATTACTTCTAGAATGTACTATTACTGAACATGCTATTTCTCAAAAGCATTTCACTCCTGGGTATTGGAACAAATATATGGTTCTTGAACATAATGCATCTCAAAGAATTATTTCCTATCTCGCCAGCAACAAAAAAGTTATCTTTCTGTGCTTCAAAGAATGCGTTTAAAATTATATAGTGAAAGAAGATTCAAGGAGCCCCACTCAACTGGAGAGAAACTCCATAATAAAGAGTATTTCAGATGACAAAAATCACTTAGGAACAAGTTGTCGAATATTAAATGGTGCCGAGAAAAGACATATTTGCTATAGTTTTTTGAAGTCTGAAGTATAGCTTCATATACTTTATGGAGCTTAAAGCATTTGAATAAAAATGAAATAGCTCTAGGCTTAGAAATGCTATAGCTGTGGCTTGCTTTTATTTTCCCAGGACTAAAACTGTGATGGAATGGGAGGAGATTGTGAAGGCATACTGATAAAAAAATATTTTGGTCTGTGTTTCCTGCTGGGTCAGTTGCTGAGAGAAATGGAAGGAGAGAGAGAATGGAGGAGACAGAAATAGAGATGCTAGATGGATAGATAAATGGATTATATATCTGTAGATAGATAGATAGATAGATAGATAGATAGATAGATAGATAGATAGACAGATAGGCAGGTAGACAGATAGACAGACAGAGGTTAGGTAGGTAACAATTGACCTTGTTCTAGGATAAGAAAGTAAATCTTAAAATGTGTGACAAATATTTTCTGGTGATTATTACCAGTTATATTCTTTGTAATCTTTCTCACCCCTTTCTTTCTAGAGTAAAGGGTCTCTCAAGGGCAGTCAAATTAAGGCCTTCTAAAAAGAAACACTTACAAGTGAGTATATACCGTGTGTGTTTTTCTGTTTCTGGGATACCTCACTCAGGATGATCTATTCTAGATCCCACCATTTGCCTACAAATTTCATGATTTGCTTGTTTTTAATTGCTGAGTAGTATTCCATTGTGTAAATGTACCACAATTTCTGTATCCATTCCTCCATTGAGGAACATCTGGGTTGTTTCCAGGTTCTGGCTATTACAAATAAAACTGCTACAAACATGGTTGAACAAATGTCCCTTTTGTGTACTTGAGAATATTGTGGATTATGCCTAGGAGTGGTATAGCTGGATCTTGAGGAAGCACCATTACTAATAGTCTGAGAAAGCTCCAGATTGATTTCTAAAGTGGTTGTACAAGTTTACATTTCCATATAATATAGAATGAACCTACAAAAATCTGAACACCTAAAGGTGATTTAGAAGGAGGACCCTGGATAAGATGATCAATCCTCACTCAGAAAGACAAACAGGATGGACATTGGAAGAAGGAGAAAACAGGAAACAGGACAGGAGCCTACCATGGAGGGCCTCTGAAAGACTCTCCCTAGCATTGAATCAAAGCAGATACTGAGACTCATAAACAAACTTTGAGCAGGGTGCAGGGAATCTTAGGAAAGAAGAGGGAGACAGTAAGACCTGGAGAGGACAGGAGCTCCACAAGGAGAGCAACAGAACCAAAATATCTGAGCACAGAGGTCTTTTCTGAGACTAATACTCCAACGAAGGGACATTCATAGATATAACCTAGAACCTCTGCTCAGATATAGCCCATGGCAGCTCAGTATCCCAATGGGTTCCCTATTAAGGGGAACAGAGACTGTCTCTGACATGAACTCAAGTGGCAAGCTCTTTGACTGCCTCCCCTGGATTGGGGATCAGCCTTGCCAGGCCACAGAGGACAACAATGCATCCAGTTCTGATGAGACTGGATAAGCTAGGGTCAGATGGAAGAGGAGGAGGACCTCCCCTATCTGTGGACTTGGAGAGGGGCATAGGAGGAGAGGAAGCAGGGAGGGAGGGTAAGATTGGGAGGGGAGGTGGGAGGGGACTGCAGCTGGGATACAAAGTGAATAAGCTGTATTTAATATAAAAAATAAAAATTTAATTAAAAAAGAGCAATACTGATTAGCTTAAGTCAATTTGGCACAGTTTAGAAACATGGTTTAGGTAGGACTTCACTGGTGGAATTGATGAAGTATTTCACAATACTGGGAAGTTACATTTTCTACTGATTGGATATAATTTGAAATTTTCCTTGCTTATGCTGTTTTTTATGTTTCAAAGATTAAAATGTATTGTCATACATTGTATTACAAAACAAATAAGAAAGTTATTTGGGAATAGTCTTTAAAAATAAAGTAATGCATATGTTTTAACAAAGTGCCAACAATATTTTTATATGACAATGAATATGTTTTTGTTCATTGTTTTACACAATGAAAATATTAATAATCAATCTAAACATTCTCAGAAAAGCTCCAAGAGCTTTTAAAGGGAAAACAAACAAAATAATGAGTTAGACCTCAAATTAAAAGGTCAAAAGAAATAGGCTTGGTGAAAATATTTTCCATATTAATATTTCCATTTGGAGAGATGGATTAGAAAATGCTTAAAATCTTCTCTGACAATTATGTTCAATTTTCTTACAAGGTTTTGTCCCCTGGCTCATTTTTGAGACCTCAATGCCGTGTGTACAGATTTGGTTCTAAATGCAAGGAAGACAAAGAGAATGAGCCTTAAAAATCTTTGCACAGAGATTCCATCATAATCACTGTTACAAATAAGGGCCTCAGCTGAGGTGGATTAGAGTAGAAGGAATTTAAGCAGAATGTTCCAGAAACCAAGGTTTTGTTTTGAGTCTATACCAAACTCCTAAGACACCATGGTATGAGACATTATGCCAAAAGCAACTTGAGGAGGAAAGTGTTTATTTGGCGTACACCTAAGGTCACTCTCTATCAGGAAGGGAAGGTAGGCCAGAAACCCAAAGCAAAACCTACAGGTAAGAACTGAATCAGAATCCATGAAGGAGTGTTGCTTATTGGCTTGTTCCTGATGGCTTCCTAAGCTTGCTTTCTTATAGCACTCAGGGCCACTGGTTCAGAGGCAGAACCACCCACAATTGGCTGGATATTCCCACATCAATCACAGTTAGGAAAATGACCTCTAGACTTGTCTCCAGGACAATATTATGGAGGTATTCTCTCAATTAAGATTCCCAGACATATCTACATTTGTGTCAAGTTTACAAAAACCTTATCTGTGGAAAGCAATGCCCTTGTTAAACTTCTCTTTCCTGTTCTGCTCATTTCTTTTTCTTCCATACCCCAAGGTATCCATGCTTTTCCTCTCAGCCCCATTTGCTCTCTGGCCTTCTCGTCTTAATTTTTTTTATATTAACAATTTTAATTATTGACCTTCATGCCCCAATGTTTTTATTAGCTAAAAGGGAAGAATATCTATATCTATATAGATATATACAGGTGGTAGATGTTTTTCTAAGTTATATTCTTGACAAGTTAAAATGTTACTACATCTTGCTAATATGTTTTGAAAGATTAAAAATTTTATTTATTTGCTATTATGTACTTGCAAATCATTTCAAGCTTGTAGAATGTTACAAGAATAAGTACAAGGAATTCTTGCATAAAAGACTTCACTCAGAATCCTTTAATGTCATTTTATGCCATCCGTGTTCTATATTTTTCTAAAGCATTTACGAGTTAAGTTTCAGATATGATTTTCTTTATGACTAAATTATTAAATGTGTTTTCTAAAAACAACTAAATAATTCCCTCGCACAGCTATGGCACAGCAATCAAAATCATTTGCTTTCATTTTTAAAAAGCAAAGTAATGCACAGACTTGCTGAAAATATGATAATAGAGAGCTGCTTAGAATGAAAACAACTCTCCCTATACCCCAGTTCTATTTTCTATGGCTGAGAGATATTAAACATTCATTTTTTTCTTTGTCACTATTTTGGTGAGTTTGTCCCTAATTTCTAATTGATGCACTTATTCTACTGCTTCTGATGAGCTTTTGCGCATTATTTATCTGTTTGCCCTTAGTGATTTTATATCAGACATAAATTTCATTTAAGAAATATTTTTCTTTTGCTAGAAAAATTATAGTTTAGAAATTCAAACGTCAAGGTATCACTAAGCATATTTATATTTCTTATTTTTCCTCCCTGACTTTTTAGTTATTTTAGTCACTTTACTTGATGTGTCTGTATGTAATAAAAACCAACAGAAACAGAAATAAACATGTACTAACATCTTTTCCTTAATTTGTTCAATGAAGACCTCATAATGTATTGGGGTTATAGTTTTCCTGTCTATTCATTAACAGAGACTATTTTCAACACCTAGATCAAATGCTTCTTTAATTTCTATCTGCTGATTTTAGTTTGCTCTATGTTGTTGCTTTTAAAAGGTTTTCTTAATACATATTGTTTGAAAACCTTTTTAAATTCTCTGATCATCTTTCTCAGCTTAGAATGTGCCTACTCCTTGTAAAGATGAATTTGTGGGAACCCATTACCTTCCTGCACACTCCTTGTAAAGATGAATTTGTGGGAGCCTTCCTGGTCACATCTGCACAGTTCAGTCCAATTTATCAAATCCTGTTGACAGCCATCATCTTTAAAGATTCTTTGACACTTGGGCGGATGACACATTTCATGTGTCTTTGTTGAGACTTTTTATGATGTTAGAAAACCATCTCTGGCCTTTGCTGAAAGTATATGTTGAAAATAGACTACTAGATACCTTGGCATTAGCCTTTCTCAATGACTTGATCTTGTCCTTGCACTTGACCGAGGTATATAATCAAGGTTCTCTGTTACTCTGCAGCAGAGCTGTGAATATGACAGTTTGCATGAGAGCCATGAAAACATGGATCTGCTTCATCATTTCTGACAAGGTACTTAGAGACAGCCATTGTCATTTCTATGTGATTTATTGTTTCTGAGACCACATATGAGCATTTAATTATGACCACATGCTTTGAAATTTCACAAAGATGTATTAAGTGTGGATATTTTAAAACTATAATCTACCCTTTGTTGTGTTACTTTAATATGAAGATTTTATTTAGTGATAATTTTCTCCAGTGTATTTTTTTCCTGTTCTTTAAAGCCTTTATCAGCCAGACTTTAGACCATTCTGGTGATTTGTGCTCTATTTACATGGTTGTAGCTGGGTTAGGTTTGGACAATATAGATGTTGGCTATAAGAACTGGGAGGTCAGAGTAAGCTAGTGGCCATCACTCCCTGAGGCTTGTGGTATTTTATTGGTGGTGACAGTCAAAATCAGAGAGACTGTGGATTCTATCCCATCTGCGTTTTCTTCTGCCGTGTTTAGGTTTCTTTATGTTATCGCTGTGGACCATAGCAACCTCAAGCCTACAGACACACAGCAAATACACAGCCGTACATCAGTGTGGGTAGAGCTGGAGACCTCGCCAAAGAGCCTCCCTTGCAGTCCCATTATAGTGTCTAAGTACAAACAGATCTCCAGCTTGACATTCTGGCTATTGACTGTTCTGACATCC
>JAQQSO010005332.1:0-12132 GCA_028658305.1 Pachyuromys duprasi
CCCCCCCCCCCCCCCCCAGCGCTGGTGGCTGGAAGTCCTGTCTGTGCTGTTTCCCTCCTACAAGGGAATTCAGCCTGCAGGCTCCAGACTAGAGGAACATTTCCTGAGGCGCGCTCTCCAGATTCCTCCGATATCTCGGATGCTCTAAGATCCAAGGGCGAAGAATTTTGAAGTCAAGTAACTGGACAAAGAAAGACTGTTTCAAGACCACTGCTGTACTTGTCATTCTTTCTGAGTGACAGCTTTGGCCAGTCGACCGCGGGGACACCTCGGGTTTGTGATCCGAAGGCACAAGGTTCCATGGACACCTGTTAAGGCATTACTGCTGCTGGACCACCTTGGGCTACCGGCTGTTGTGCGCCCTCGCTGTAGCGTGGAGTGCTGCCTGTTTGTCCTTGGGATCCAGCTGCTCCGAGGGGCCTGCTCTTCGCTCCTACACCAGGAAACCCGCAGCCCAGAGTGGGATTCCCGGGGCGTTGAGCTGCCTAGCCCCTTCCAGGCGGACTCCTGCAAGCCCGGTGTCTGCGTCTCCTTCAAGTAGTTGGGGAGCGACCGCGACTCCCTCCCTGCAGCAGGGGCTCGCCCCTGACCCTGGCTTTCCTCTGCAGAGTAGATGAACTCAAAGGGGAGAGTCGCAGCTGCAGGGAGTGGTAGCAGCGTGCGCTGGGGCGCTGCTCTGCGTAGGGCGCAGTTGCGCGCGCGGGCTACCGAGGTTGGCAGACCGTGTTCCTGCGTCCCTGACCACTGGGAACTTACAGGGCTCACTCTCCTGAGAGGCCTTAGCTCCCCTGCCCTGGTACCTACATTCTTTCCTTCCAGGGCGGGGTTCACCTCCACCTCCATCTCCGACCCACCTCCCTCTTCCCACACCCTCCCACTGGGCTCTGCGCGATGCAGTGCAGGGTCTTTGATCGAGCGCCTTTAGAGGTCCAGGGAGAAGACAGGCGGTGACAGCAACGCAGTGGCTCCCGCTCTTGCTCGCTCTTGCTCGCAGGCTCACGCTGTCCCACTCAGAATCGGACCTGCTTTGGAAGCCTCCCAGAGCCGCCTCGGAACGGGCTGTCTAGATAATCTGTTGGCTGCGCATTCCTGACTTCCTCTTCTGAACAGAAACGCAAGGCCAACGCAGTAAGTTCAAACGCCAGTTTTCCTTCTGAGATCGTGAATAGCTCTAAAGAACCCTGGGGTCCTGTCCAGGGAACAGGGGATGGGGAGGTGTTTCTAAGGGGAGCCTCCCTCCCCGCATTTAGCTGGAACACGGGAACTGGGCAGGTTAGTTCTTCTTCTTTTGATAGACTTTTTCTTCTCTACTGAAGATTATTGGCTGTTCCTTGGTAGAGCACTCAATTTGAGACAATAAGATACGCTTCTGCTGCCCTTTTAAAGACCAAGTGCTTTCTTAGATACAAGATCATGTTGACTTTTCCAAAGCTATTAAAATATAGACATTTATTTATAGCTCGTTCATTTCCCCTAGATGGGATCACTGCTAGAAGAAATCTATGGTTGCGATGCAGGAGGTGGTGACACTAATATTTAAATGCCTTTCTTAGCAGGGGCCAGTCCTTAAAATCTCAGTGACCTGCAGGAGACAACACTACTGTGTCATAGACAGCGATAGCAGACGCAGAGAAGAGAACTATTCACAGAGGCTTTAATCACCCACCCATCGCTCTACTTGGGCAAACAATCCTATGTGGCATTGTTAAAGTCCCAGTTCCCTGCACAGAAGGACCAACAGGTGTAGGCAGTTGGAGTTTGCAGCCTAGCGCCAGGGGGTTTCCCTGGGAAAGCATTGCGGGCAGATGTACCTGGTAGCGTCCATCTTTGGCTTTTCCCACCTGGAGTGATTCTGTTTCAGAAATAACTTGCAAATGCACAGATTTCAAGTAGTCAAAGCTGGAGGAGTTCCTCCGCTCCATTGAAGCACTTCCAGCCTCAGAAGAAAAAAAATCATTTCCTTTTCTACACCCAAGTGCTTCTGTAACAAATTCACTGAAGGTGCACCTGTTCAAGGAAACAGTGCTATTCATACTTTTGAATTTCTTGAATATCTTGAATGTCTCATTTTGCTTTGCTTCAAGGAAAAGCTCTCCCACTGCCAGCTTCCGGCTTGATTAGGGCCTCCTGAGGGCCACAGGTGTGTACCCTTTTTCTCTTCTACTTTCCCAGGGGCAGGGGCGCTGTTGTGAATGATGTATTCTGTGTTCTGGGTAGTGCTTTGCCCCAGCCCAAGGCTAGTACTGTGCCTATGTGCAGCTTGTAGTGTCCAAATGCTAATAGCTTGTAGATCAATAACCATTCCTGCAGAGAAGCTGTAAGTGAAAGGTCTCCAGAGCAGATAACACAGGATTGGAAAGAAAGAAGTAGAACGTCAGTAAATCAAATGCCTCCTCTTCCCAGTGCCCTTCAGGCTGGTGCTGACACTCAGTTCCTGGGCAGCCTTCAAACTCCACCTTTTGGAGTCTGCTCAACTCTGGCTGACAAGTATGGTCTGAGTAACCGTGCTCTACAAAGTCAGTCTCTTAGCCTGGGGGAAGTGGGACAGGATGTTAAACAGGCTATGGTTCAAATGCCATCTTTCCATAATGGGTGGTGGGCCTGGTATCCCTGGAGCATTCTGTTTGTGGATCTATGTAGAATGAGCCAGTGTAGCAGACACAGAAAACACCCAAGAAGCTCCCAGGCCTCTATGAGAGGATGTGTGTGTTGGGGGTAGTATGTGGGGGGGGGGCTCTATGTGAGGCATATACTGACAGGCAGTTGAAAAGGCGACAATCAAGAACTGAATTAAGAGAGTCTTAGGCCAAATTTTGTGTAGAAGCAAGTACCTGATTAAGACCCAGAAAACAGACATGAGGCTGCTACAGTACAGCAAGTGTTTACTCAGTAAAGAGCAGGACTGAAATTATACTTTCCATTAAACAGATGGTACTAGTCATTAGTAAGATTGTGCTCTTGTTTAGCTTTACATTGGTTTTGTCCAATTATTGAGTGGCTTTAACGTACTAGATGGTACACTACGTGATTAAACAATGAACTAAGAAGTTCCAGTTTTTGTCTCCAAAGGGATTGCTGTCCTAGGTTGGACAACTAGAACAGTCACAGTGTGGCCTGAGTTGTGGGCAGTGGAGCATGAGCCTTTTGGATACCCAGGACAATGACAGAGTCCTCAGTTCACCACAGAGAGGGCAGAGAGACATGGGGAAGCCTGAGGTGGTCTTGACTTGGTAGCCATTCAGTATGACAGAGTAGCAGGTATATATCAAGATATCAAGGGAGCATCAGGACAGAGCTTCTGCAGAGATGGCCACACTAAGGAACTGAGATTTCTTTTCATGGGAGAGCAAATGAAAATGTGCTTTGAGCAGATCACAAAACAAAACAAAATTCCATTGAGGGATGTAGAAGAGAAGGAATCTATGCAAAGAATTGATTATATAATTAGTGGGAGATGAAGACTTAAAGTTAGACCAACTTGGGATTTCAAGAACAGTACTTCATTGCTACCTTTAACTCAGGGGAAGAGGCAGTGTGACCTAGGCCCACCCATGGGAAACTATCATGGTAGGTCTACACTACGGAAACCAGGGTCACAGACTACTACCCAGAGCACGGAGAGAGGGAGGAGCAAGCCTTGGCTTCTTCCTTCCTCTTGCCTTATAATCATGCGTTTTTCTTTTAAAAATTATTTATGTGTGTGTTGAGATTCATGTGTGTATGACATATGTACATGCATATCCATGTGTATAAGTGTGTATGAGTACAGGTGTGCTGTGTGAGTAATATGTATGCTTGTGGGTCTGTATGTGTGTAGGGCATATATGATGTATGTGCTTAGGTATTATGTATGTGTGCATGTGTGTGAATGCAGGTGTGACATTGCACACACACCGGGGTCAGAGACAACTTGCAGGTCCTTCCTTTCCACTCTTTTTTTTTTAATATTTTTCTTATTTTAGACAGGGCCTCTTATTTACAACTGCATCCACCAGTGACCCATAAGCTTCAGAGAGTTCTCCTATCTTCCGAAGCGCTGGGATTCTAGATGTGCACTAAGCATCCAGCTCTCTGCACATCTCCACACTTGCATGGCCAGCGCTGCATTCCCTGACCTGGCTCCTCCTGCTCTTTAATTACCTCCATGTGCCTTCCACTGGCTCAACCTAACCAGAATCCTGATGACCTTGGAGCCTGAGGGTGAGGGAAGGTTCTGTGCAGCTCTGAGCTACAGAGCAGGACTGAGACAGGAAAGATGTGAAGTGAGCAGGGGAGGGGGATGCAGAGGGAAGGAGAACCCATGAAACTAGCCAGCATTTTCTGAGTCCAATAAACATGATTCATCAACAAATGGTAGTAGATGCAGTTGTGATTGAGAAAAAAAAACAAATTCATTAAAAGATCTTCTGAATTAAGCAGTGATTATGATTTTGAACATACAAGCACAAGGTATTACCACTAGGGTATTGAATCTGTGTGTTTTTATACACTCAACAATGAATTTACAGTAAAAAAAAAAAAACCAAAAAACAGAAACAAAAAACCAAATGCATTGCTTTAAGTAATCTAGTAGAGGTATTGCCTGCTTCTTCACACCCAGCAGGCTCTTCCTTAGGATGCAGGTTTGCAGAGGCTTGTGGAAGAGTGTTCCAGTAAATGTTACAGTACTACCATGGTGAATTGTGCACGGTCTCACCTACTAAGCCAACAAATTAATGAAGGAAAGAAACAGGAAAAAAGAAAGAAAGAAAATTGGAAATAAGATGCCCGGCTATAAGAACAATTGTGGTTAGCAATTGAGCCAAACAAAACCCATGCAGTAGAAATGATGACAAGAGATGGCTGGTAGAGATAAGGGAAGAGTTGCCAAGAGGTCTCAAGGAAACGAGAAAACCTAGACTGCTTATCTCTTCCTTAAACTTTAAGAGCTTTAATCTGCTGTATTGAGTGCAGCAGATCATACAGGAGGAAAAGCTCTGGGGGGTCAGCAGGAGGGAAAGATGGTACCAGAATGTCTCTATTTAGAAGTAAGGGGAAAACTTCAGAATGGGGCATGTTTTCAATGCTGTGACTTTGTAGGATTATGCCCTGTGTTATGTGGGCAGTTGGTGGCCTCCAGGCTAGTGAGAAGCCCTGTCTCAAGAACAACATGAACGGAGGAATGGCATCTGAGATTTACTTTTGCCTATAGACACACATGTGCACCTCAATACACAAAAACATGCACACATGAGAGACAGAGACAGACAGACAGAGAGAGAGAGAGAGGTTTATGTGCACAAGAAGTGAAAGAAAAAGTGGCTATGTGAGAGTCCACCCACTTTGCCTTGTAAATTCTCCCAAAGATCAGTCACTCAGCACAGAGTGTATCTGTCTCTTTTCTATACTGTGTGCTGCTGTATACTTATAAGTTTCAAGCAATTAAGTTAATTTGTTGACTTCATAGCAATCATAAAATTGGTAAATTTTACTGCATTCATTGTGCATTAAAATGGAATCTATTTGACCTCATTCATTGCAGAACTGGTTCTTTCCCATAGAAAAATGGATTCTTATCATGATCATTGACATTTCAAATACCTGATCTCATCCATCCTTAGTTGTGAATAGACCTAGAGGATTTGCTTCATCAAGCTGTTAGGTGATCTGCAGTGTCAGGAGTCAAAGCCCTGCTATCCAGAGGAGCTCAGCCTAAGCTAAACCAATCCCTTTAGGTTGTCTGTTTCGCTAGCGGTTTCCTACGTCATTTTTATTATAGATTCCTGTGCTGCTTGCAGGCCAAGGGAACCTGAAGCGGTGCTGAAGATGGGCCCAGTAGGTGCAGAGGCCGACGAGAATCAAACTGCGGAAGCAAAGGTGGAGTCCTACGGGCCAGGGCACACCACTCCTGGAGGGGAGCTCCCCCCTGACCCGGAGCCGGAGCTCATAGACAGCACCAAGCTGGTCGAGGTGCAGGTGGTCCTCATAGCGGCCTATTGCTCCATCATCTTGCTGGGGGTAGTTGGCAACTCTCTGGTAATCCACGTGGTAATCAAATTCAAGAGCATGCGCACAGTAACCAACTTTTTCATTGCTAACCTGGCTGTGGCAGATCTTCTGGTGAACACCCTGTGCCTGCCGTTCACGCTTACCTATACGTTAATGGGGGAGTGGAAAATGGGTCCAGTCCTGTGTCATCTGGTGCCCTATGCCCAGGGCCTAGCAGTACAAGTGTCCACAATAACGCTGACAGTCATTGCTCTGGACCGCCATCGCTGTATCGTCTACCACCTGGAGAGTAAAATCTCCAAGCAAATCAGCTTCCTGATTATTGGCCTGGCCTGGGGCATCAGTGCCCTGCTGGCGAGTCCCCTGGCCATCTTCCGGGAGTATTCACTGATTGAGATCATTCCCGACTTTGAGATTGTAGCCTGTACTGAGAAGTGGCCTGGGGAGGAGAAGAGCGTGTACGGCACAGTCTATAGCCTTTCCACCTTGCTAATCCTCTACGTTTTGCCTCTGGGCATCATATCTTTCTCCTACACCCGTATATGGAGTAAGCTGAAGAACCACGTCAGTCCCGGAGCTGCCAGTGACCATTACCATCAGCGAAGGCACAAAACAACGAAAATGCTGGTGTGTGTAGTTGTGGTGTTTGCAGTCAGCTGGCTGCCCCTCCATGCCTTCCAGCTCGCTGTGGACATTGACAGCCATGTCCTGGACCTGAAGGAATACAAGCTCATCTTCACAGTGCTCCACATTATTGCCATGTGCTCCACCTTCGCCAACCCCCTTCTCTATGGCTGGATGAACAGCAACTATAGAAAAGCTTTCCTCTCTGCCTTCCGATGCGAGCAGAGGCTGGATGCCATTCACTCAGAGGTGTCCATGACCTTCAAGGCTAAAAAGAACCTGGAAGTCAAAAAGAACAATGGTCCCACTGACTCTTTTTCAGAGGCTACTAATGTCTAAGCAGGCGTGAAAACACCGGGATGGATTGTGACCAGAGCTGCGGATCTGGCTGGGCATGGCTTTCTGGTCGGTGCATGCAGACCTCCCATGGTACTGACTGAAAAAAGCATCAGCATGGAGACACTGGCCTCATTATTCCTGGAAAACTGGCAGAGCTGAGCTGAAAACACTGACATTGGTTTCATGACTGACATTCAAGGAGGGAAATACTTTGTTTTCCCAGAGGGAAGGAAAGCTGTGCAGGGAGTCAGCATCAGCATGGCTGAAAGGGAGAAGTCAGAGTTAACTCCGAAGGCACAGTAGGATCCGCACTAGAGATGCTGTGGACTCCCCCTGCTCCCTCATCACTGGACGAGAAGCTGCTAAACTACTCAGATGTCCCTAAGGAGCCAGAGGCTCTCTGTTCTGGTACGAAACCCAAATGAGAATGTTTCAGGTAAACATTGCTTGCTAGCGAATAGGATGACTGCAGGATAACTTTGAGAATCAACACGTTTGCTATTCCACTGTTTTGGTAACGATGAGGGAAATCTCTATATACTCAGTGAACAATTAATTGTTCTGAAATCAAATGTACAATTGTTTAAATTGTTTTCATTCTGAAGTTGTCAAACTAAAAAAACCCTGCAAACCATTGCTTTGTTTCTCGTTTTGAGCCGTTCCTGCTCTGTCTAGATACTGTTTACATAGCAAGTAAGCAACTCAGCCCTTTTGCTTTTTGCTAATTGTCAAAGTCTTCTGGACCTACAACGTCTGTGACCGTTCCTGCATGGGAGCAAAGTTCTCATTAAAAATTAAGTCACACTAGAAAATAACCTTGTAACAATTTGAGTCTAGCTGTAAGCAACTCCTCTCCCCCATATTCTAATGTTTATTGACTTGCAGAATTATTTTCCTTGAAGTTCATCTTCAATATACCAATTTATGTTAAGTAAAAATATAATTTCATTAAAGTGGACCCATTTGGTAAAATAAAAAAAAGCCTCAAGAACTGCATTCATTTCACTTGGAAAATGTTTGGTTTTCAAAAAATTTCATATAAGCTTTCTCTTTTCAAAATGACCATATTTTGGGGTAACATTTAAATCTATAAATAGGGGAGCATTAGCAATTTTCATTTAATTATTTTATAAATCTAGCTCTTATTTCAAAACTACCCAACCAAAGATAATTAAAGCTCTATTTTGTTCTCACAGAAAAATAAGAAGATGTTATATAGTTGCACTCCTCTGGATGCTGTAGTTTCAGTGTAGGCATATTTTCTGTAAATATGACAGAATTTATGAGTATATTCCTTGCGTGTTAGAAATAGTCAACACAGTCTTATGCTTGGTTATGATATTAATTTTGTGTCTGTATTTAAAATTCAGGATACTGTTATTAAATACCTTTCAGTGTGGAAATAAAAGACTGGTCTCAAAGTGAACTTTACGTCTGGAATACCAGAAAGGACCAAAAAAAAAAAAAAAACCAACAAAAGTACAAATAGTTATAAGGTGGTGTAGGAAGTGTCAAGTGTATCACATATTTTCTGTTGGACTCTGCACAGCCATCTGAAGATAAGCTTTTTATATTTGATGCAAAAATTACTTTGCTTATGATGTTTGTAGAAGGCTGTTGTGAAGTTTGTATGCCCCTTGCAGAATACCTACCCTGTACAAAATCTATATGTTAATGTGCCTCCTGCTATGATGGTAAATTATTGAAATCCACTTAATAATTCAATTAACATATGTATGATTCAGTTCATATGTGAGTTCAGTAATAAAGTGTCTTTTATGTAGTGGTTTTGATGTTAAAATAAAAATAATTTGAGAAATCATGTAGAGTTTCCATGTAGCTCTTGCTTTGCTCCTTGGCTGACACCGAGTCCCTGGCTACCCTGTGAACATACACTCTGAGAATGCTTCACACTTTTTAGTTTCTGACCAGACCTTTCTCTTGAACTTCAAGCCTGTATCTCTATCAGCTGATGAAATGTGTCTGCATCGGTCCCACCAACACATACCCAGTGTGACCCAAGAAGAACCTGCCAGTTAAGTTCAAACGTCCAGAGCCCACTTGTAGCTTGTCACCAATCTTCTGTACACTATTTCCCAATACTTTCCTCTCTGGAGCTAGCCCTGATACTTCTCTTGTTTTTACCCATCCTCCTGCATTCTAATATGACCCCTAGCTGTTTCTTGAATCAGTTTGCTTTCTCATTCCTATTGTACATGCTACGGTTGTTTCCCAGACCTGTATTATCTCTTATTTAGGTTAATATAGGATATTCCTATTTACTTTCTCTATATCTTGTCATTTTCACACACAAGCCAATATATATCTACTAGCCGAGGTTGTTTTTCTAAACTCAAGTTTTATTAAGTATTTCTTAATGACTTAATAAGATCAAAACTCTTCACCTGTAGCGTCATAAATGTCACTTCTTTCATTTATTTAATCACTTTATAGCCTGATCCCAGCCCCTCCCTCCTCTCTTCCAGGTCTCACTCTTTTCCCCTTCCTTCCTCTCCTTCTTCTCAGAGAAGGAGAGTTCCCTAAGATGTACCAGCCCACCCTGGCACCCCAAGTCACAGCAGGACTAAGTGCATCCTCTCCCACTGAGGCCAGACGAGGCATCCCAGCAAGGGAGAGGGGTCCAAAGGCGGGCAACAGAGTCAGAGACAGCCCTGCTCCCACTATTAGGGGACCCACATGCTGACCAAGCTGTACATCTTATTTTAAGGGTTTTACATCTTATTGAAGATAATTTTAAGGACCTGAAAGACAGTATAACATCTGTATTGAGATTCTCTAGGAGAACAGAAGCAGTAGAAGCTACATATAATTGTAATAGGGGATTTCTTAGAGTGCTTCACGTGATCTGAGAGTAGAAAATTTGGTGATGGGTATCTGCATAGTCGAGATCAAGTCAGTAGCGGCTCCATTCAAAGGGCCAAAATCTCTGTGAGAGGGACACTAATGACAGCCCCAATGTGAGGTTCCCTGGAGAGTGTCTGATCTGAGAAAACATGAGTAGCTAATGAAGTTGGAGTCTGAAGTCCCTGGGTGATAACAGCAGCTGTAGATGGGCTCACTGAGGAAGAATGGGTCCTGTACATGCTGGTTGGCTTTGTTTTCCATTTTTATTTCAACTGAGCCTCTTGGATGCTGCTGCTCACATTCAGGATAGGTCTCCCACTGGTTAATCCTCTCTGAAAAGGCGCCACAGACACACCTCCCAGACAACAGTAAAGAAGCCTGCTTTCCTGATCTCTCAGCTATCTCTCAGTCTCCTCAAGCAGCCAATCAAGCTGAACTTCTACAGGCCCTGCTGGAATCTGTTTGTTTTACCTCATGTTTTTCCATCCAGCTGATAGATTTTAAGGGCCCTGAATACAGAACAGGTGTCATCTTAATCATGCGGAATCACAGTACTTGTAGTTCCTGTGATCAAATTGATATTCAATAAATATTAATCAGATTCATCAAGGAAACTGGAGTGCCTTGTTATTTGTTTGTTTGAGACAAGATCTCTCTCCTGTAGTCAGGCTGGCCTTTAATTTAATAAGGAGTTGAAAATTACCTTGAACTCCTAACCCTTGTGAACTCCTTTATTTCATAAGTGCTCAGTTACACATGTGTTCCACTGAGTTCTGCTTGAAACTCAATTTTTGGAGTAAATACAAAGCCAATGTTTAAAACTAGATCCATGAAGTAATAAATCACAACTTTGCCTGTTTGGTTTATGCTCTGTCACAGAAATCAGGGTTTACTATTCAGGACTGTAAGAATGCGGTTTCCTTGTACAGAAGAATATCAGGGTTTGATGTTTGCTTGTCTCATCTTATTTCATTGATAAATTAATGTTTTAACTGTGTCTTAAGCGTAGTACATTTCACGTGATAGGCAAGTGCTGTTTCCTTTCAAAGCCACTATATGCCACCATTGACATATTTAGACAAGACAGTATTGCATGGCTCATTCAAACCGGTACCTGTTGAAAGCCTCATCATCAAGGAAAAATGGGACAATTCAGTAATCTAAGGAGAACAGAGGCCAGTAGAAGCCCTGGAAATGCTGGAGAGGAGCTCAGGAGAGTCTCTGCTAGAATTAAGAATCCTAATAAAAACACGTTGTGGCAGCTACTGTGCGGCTGTTTATCACATGCACATCTTGTCCATGAAGGACAAAACTGGATTTACAGATGGGTTGCCAATAATTACATGGATGCTAATTGTTGAACCTTGGTTCTCTACAGGAGCGGCAAGTGTTCTTAACCATTAAGCCGTCTGTCTAGCCCCACAATATTGCCTTTCTTCTGAAAGGATTCATGAGAGATCTTTTCATATAATATCGTACCTTGCAAACATTTCATTGTTTGCAAGAAATGGTTACTTTGTTTGTATCTCCTTAGCCACCCATGTCCAATTGACAATTGGGATGGATGATATCAGAGATCCTTCTCCCTGTGTTAAAATGTTTCCTTGCATAATGCTAACCTTTACTCTAAGGTTATTTAAAGAATTGTTAACGTGTCTTGAAGTACACTACACAGCACTGTTAAGAGTTTCTCCAACCAAGGACCATGAATGGATATAACCTAGAACCCCTGCTCAGATGTGGCCCATGGTAGCCCAGTATTAAACTGGAGACCCTAGTAAGGGGAACAGGGACTATTTCTGTCATGAACTCAATGGCTGGTTCTTCAACCCTCCCTCCTGGAGGGAGGCGCAGCCTAGCTAGATCCCAGAAGAGGATATTGCAGCCAGCCCTGAAGAGACATGATAAGCTAGGGTCAGATGGAAGGGGGGGATGTCCTCCCCTATCAGTGGACTTGGAGGGGGGCAGGGAGAAGATGAGGGAGGGATGGGAAGAGTGGGAGGGAAAGAGGGAGGGGGCTACGGCTGGGATACAAAGTACAAAACCTGTGATTAATATAAAAATAAAAAAATAAAAAAGAGTTTGAATGACAAAACACACACACACCCTAAAGAAAAAATTAAAAGAGTGAAAGTCTATCTGCGTGGGAACTAGAGGCTATAAGGCTGCTGGATGGAAATCTTAGGGACAAAGGTGGGAAACTTCCCTGTAAGTTGAAATCAGGGGAGGCTCTTGAGACTCCACAAACCAAAAGCCTATTGACACTGCTATGGGTTGCCTGCCAGAAACAAATGATGAATCGCCTTTATTACTAAA
>JAQQSO010005333.1:0-12132 GCA_028658305.1 Pachyuromys duprasi
GATCAGGGAGTTCCAGTGGTTTGAAAGTGTGTGTTGTTGCCTCAGTTGAACTCTGTTGTGGGACCTGTGTGCCCTGCTTCGTGCTCTGTGCTAGAAGCTGTGGGCACCACAGGCTGGTCTCCCCTCTGGTCTGGAGGTTTGGTTCCTCACTCTGTGCCAAAGGCTGAGTGTCCCTATTTGAGATATCTGCTGGGGGCGCTGCTCTGGTCAGGAGGCTCTGTGCTCCGACCTGGGCTTGCTGCTAAGGGCTCTCTTCTGGACTGGAGTCTTGGTGCCTCCTTCTGGTTCAGGGGCTGTGCACCATGGTCTGAGATGGTATTTGGGGGCACCTCAGTCTGGACCTGATACTATGAGGCCAAATCCGGGGTGGTAGCTGGGTGCACCTAGGGGTGTGGGTCTGACCAGTGCAGCCCGCGGTATCTGGGTGAAACTCAGTCTGTCCCGAGTACTGTGTGACCCAGACCGAGATGGTGGCTTAGGTGCCCAGTGTGGCTGTGTGCAGCCTGTCACCCGCTGGAGTTTTTCTGGGAATAGCTCGGTGTCCCTTGGACTTTTCCATGTGATTTCCCCACTGTAGGTATTCCTGTCACCTGGCAGTCCCAAATGCTGGTGTTTTAGGTCCGAGATCTCAGTCTCTCCGTCACTGTGCCTACACTACTCTCCTGATCCTCAGACACAGTGTCCTCCTGTGGCAGCCATCTTGGATCCTCTCCAGATTCTTTTTTTTTTTAAGTAATTTACTTATTTTCATATTAATCACAGGTTATATACTTTGTATCCCAGCCATAGACCCATCCCTCATTCCATGCCACTCTTACCATCTCCCTCATCTCCTCCCTACTCACCTCCAAGTCCACTGGTAGTGGAGGACCTCACCCCCTTTCATCTGACCTAGCTTATCATGTCTCTTCAGGGCTGGCTGCATTGTCCTCTTCTTGGATCTAGTTAGCTCCTCCCTCGGGGGGGTGGGGCTGGGGAGGGGTTGCGGTCAACAAGCCAGCTATTGAGTTCATGACCCAAATAGTCCCTGTTCCCATTACTAGGGTATTCAGTTTGGCACTGAGCTACCATGGGCCACATCTGAGCAGGGGTTATAGTTTGTATCCATACATGGTCCTTGATTAGAGGAACAGTCTCATAGAAGACCCCTGTGCCCTGATCTATTTGGTCTTTGTGGAGATCTTGTCCTCGCCAAGTCTTACTAACTCCCCCATTTTTCATATGATTCCCTGCACTCTGCCTAAGGCTTGGTTGTGAATCTTAATATCTGCTTTGATTCATTGTAAGTTAGAGTCCTTCAGAGGCCCTCTGTGGTAGGCTCCTGTTCTGTTGCTTGTTTTCTCCTATATTCAATGTTCATCCCATTTGTCCACCTAAGCAAGGATTGATCATCCCACCCTGGGTCTTCCTTCTTGCTTATCTTCTCTAGGTGTATACATTTCAGCATGTCCATCCTATCCTATAGGTCTATATAAGTGAGTACATACCAAGTGTTTGTTTCTGCTTTTGGGTTACCTCACTCAGGATGATTGTTCCCTGGCCCAACCATTTGCCTGCGAATTTCATGATTTCCTCATTTTTAATTACTGGGTAGTATTTCATTATGTAAAAGAACCACAATTACTGTATCCATTCCTCAACTGAGTGACAGCTGGGTTGTTTCCAGGTTCTGGCTATTACAAATAAAGCTGCTACGAACATGGTTGTAAAAATGTCCTTGTTGTGTACTTGAGTATCTTTTGGATATATGCCTAGGAGTGGTATAGCTGAATATGGAGGAATCACTATTCCTAATTGTCTAAGAAAGTGCCAAATTGATTTCCAGAGTGGTTGTAAAAGTTTGCATTCACACCAGCAATGGAGGAGAGTTCCCCTTTTCCCACAACCTCTCCAGCATGCATTGTCACTGGAGTTTTCGATCTTAGCCATTCTGACAGGTGTAAGGTGAAATCTCAGGGTCATTTTAATTTGCATCTCCCTGATGGCTAAGGACGTTGAGCATTTCTTTAAGTGTTTTTCTGCCATTCTATAATCCTCAGCAGAGAGATCTCTTTTTAGCTCCATACCCCAGTTTTTAATTGGATTACTTGATTTGTTGCTTTTTAACTTCTTAAGTTCTTTATATATACTGGATATTAGCCCTTTGTCAGATGTAAGATTGGTAAAGATCCTTTCCCAGTCCACAGGCTGTTGTTTTGTTTTGATGACAGTGTCTTTTGCTATACAGAAGCTTTTCAGTTTCATGAGGTCCCATTTACTGATTGTTGACCTTAGAGCCTGTGCTGTAGGTGTTCTGTTCAGGAAGTAATCTCCTGTGCCAATGAGTTCTAGTGTCTTTCCCACTTTTTCTTCTAACCGGTTAAGTGCGTCTGGTGTTATGTTGAGGTCTTTGATGCACTTGGACTATAGTTGTGCAAAGGGTGATAAATATGGATCTATGTTCATTTTTCTCCACATAGAAATGCAGTTGGACCAGCACCATTGGTTGAAGATGCTTTCTTTTCAGTTGGGGCATTAACTTGCTTGTATGAGATGTTTCAAATTTCTTCTTGAAGGCACTTAGTGCTATGAACTTTCCTCTCAGCACTGCCTTCATTGTGTCCCATAAGTTTGGGCATGTTGTGCCTTCATTTTCATTGAATTCTAGGAAGTCTTTAATTTCTCTATTTCTTCCCTAACCAAACTGTCCTTAAGTAGCAAGTTGTTCAGTTTCCAAGTATGTGCAGGGTTTTGCTGTTTTTGTTGTTGTTGAGGTCAGGCTTTAGACCGTGATGGTCAGATAGGATACAAGGGATTATTTCAATTTTCTTGTATCTGCTGAGACTTGCTTTGTGACACACTATGTGGTCTATTTTGGGGAAGGTTCAATGAGGTGCTGAAAAGAAGGTATACTCTTTTGATCTGGGGTGAAAATTTTTGTAGACATCTATTAGGTCCATTTGATTTAGGGTGTCTGTGAGTGCCCTTGTTTCCCTGTTTTGCTTCTGACTGGATGATCTGTCCCTTGGTGAAAGTGGAGTGTTGAAGTCTCCCACTGTTAGGGTGTTGGGATCAACGTGTGATTTCAGCTTTAATAATGTTTCTTTTACAAATGTGGTTGGTCTTATATTTGGGGCATAGATGTTTATAATTGTGATGTCCTCCTGTTGGAATTTTCCTTTGATAAGAAGGAAGTGCCCCTCCTCATCTTTCTTGATTAGTTTTGGTTGAAAGTCTATTTAATTAGATACTAGGATTGCTACCCCAGCTTGTTTTCTGTGTCCATTTGCTTGAAAGACATTTTTCCAGCCCTTTACTCTGAGGTAGTACTTATCTTTGTTGCATAAGTGTGTTTTTTGAATGCAGCAGAATGTTGGATCCTGTTTCTGCAACCATTTTGTTAGTCTGTGTCTTTTTATTGGAGAGTTGAGTCCATTGATGTTGATAGATAATAGTGACCAATAACTGTTACTTCCTTTTGGTCTTAGTATGATTCATTGCTTTTTTGTTGCTGTTGTTTTCATTTAGTTGGGAAGTTATCTGACTCCTATATTTTCTTTGATGCAGTTGTTTTCATTGGATTGGAATTTTCCTTCTAGAATCTTCTGTAGGGCTGGGTTGCTGTGTAGATATTGCTTAAATTTTGTTTTGGCATGGAATATTTTGTTTTCTCCATCTATGTTGATTGAAAGCTTTGCTGGGTATAGTAGTCTTGGTTGGCATCTGTGTTCCCTTAAAGACTGCATGACTTCTGCTTTCATAGTTTCTGACTGAATGTGGCTCCTATTTTTTGTTTGTTTGTTCTCTGTATGTCTTTAATTGTTCCTCTACATGTGTAGATAAATTCTTCTGTATTACTATGAGGGCCTTGTTCATTTCCTGTTTTTGTTCCTCTTGTAACTGCATAAACATAGCTCTAATATTATTTTCCTGTGTCTGCACTGCATTAAAATCTCCATTGTTTTGGGGGTGTTTCTGGTGGTGCCATGGTGTCTTGATTTTTGTTGGGTGAGTTCTTATGTCAACCTCTGGCCATTTGTTTATATCCCCAAGGAGCGATTGTTACTTGAAGCTAAACTTCAGACTGGAACTGTCAGTCTCTGGCATCTGTAGTATTCTTCAAGAAGATCAGGGAGTTCCAGTAGTTTGATAGTGTATGTTGTTGCCTCCTTGTCCCTGTGGGAGGAAAGGTCGTTGGCACAGTTTCATTGTTGCAGAAAGGGAGTACGTGTGTGTGTGTGGGGGGGAAGGTGTCTTACAGGGGAGGGCTAGGGGAGTATATATGGTTGAGCTATGGGGTTTGGGAGCAAGCACAGGAGGGCATGAGAGCGCTAGCATGTTTAGTAAGTGCAGACTGTGGTCAAGCACCTGTGCAGGTTTCCTGGATTCCCAGTGGTCTTCAAACTGTGGTGGGTCCTGCAGGCTGGACTGTGAGGTCAGTGGGTGGCACTGCAGGAGCCTCCTTCTGAGGTAGGGGCTGAGAACCCCAGTCTTGGATGGTATTGATGACACCTTATTGTGGACCAATTACTATGTGTCCTTGTCCGGGTTGGCAGCTGGTTGCACTGGCACCGTGGGAGGCTTGTGTTCTGCTCATGGCTAGCAGATGTGTGCCTGCCATTTCTCCCAGGTCTGGACTGGTATCTGAGTTGCCTCAGACTGGACCGGTAACTATGTGTCCTGGTCAAAGATGGCGACTGGAGGGGCTGCACGTTCAGATCAGAGCTAGCAGATGTGTGTCCGCCATTTCTCCCAGGTCTGAAATGGTATCAGTCTGGAACGGGAACTCTGTGTCTCTGTCAGATATGGTGGCTGGTGGGGTGGCGGGAGGCTGTACTGTGAGATCAGGGTTAGCTGATGTGAGCAGCTGATGCAGCAGGACTGGAAAAGTCTCTAGGGTGACTGTGTATGTCCTGGTCTGGGCGACTGGCAGCACCGAGGGAAGCTGTGCGTTCAGATCAGGGCTGTGTGCAGCTGGTCACTCAGAATTTTTCCAGGGATTAACTGGGTGTCCCTAGGACTTTCCCACTTGATTTCCTCACCGTAGGAATTCTGCTGACCTAGCAATCACAAATGCTGGTAATTTAGGTTCCAAATTTTAGTCTCCTGGTCGCTGTGCCTACACTGCTGTCCTACTCCTCAGACACTGTCCTCCCCAGGGCCACCATCTTGTATCTCCTGGATAAATATTTTGTAAAAAATATTTCAATGCATGAATTCTTTTATGTGTTTATAAATGGACAATTTTTGTTTCCTTTTTATGTTACATATTTTTTCACTTTCTAATAAATGAAAATAAGTATTTAAATTTTGTATATTAACATGAATTCATTTTCATCCATATCCATATTTACATGAATATTGTCTAATATTGAATAGTAGAGTGGAGAAGATTCTAATCCCCGGAGAATCCTTCAATATAACTGGCCTTGAAAGTTCATACACATATGAACAGTTGGCAAAAGATTGTTATATTTACTTGTAAAGAAATCAACTCTAATTACTATAACTGTGCATTAAACTGGTACTTTACATATTTTTGACACTCATTAACTTGGTATTAGTTTCAATAAAGACTGTAGAATACAAACATAACTTCATTTTGCCACTTAGAAGGCTAAGTCTCAGCTTTCCTCTTGTACCATTATAGGTAAATATTTAAATCAATCAGAAGGGAAAAGTTAATTATTACTGATAATGTTACATATACAGCCACATTTGTTTGATGTTTTATATTTTTATAAAACAGTTATTTTCTTGTAGTTCAATTTAGACATTTATTTTCTTTGTTCTTCAACAGAAAATTGATTCCTTAAATATATCATTAAAATATATTTCGCTAATTGTTCCCTTCTGTGTCATGTATTCATGCAAGTTAGCAATCTTTGGGCTTAGTTTGCACTGCTTTTCTGTCTTAAGGGTCATATATAAGAATTATTTCACAGCACAGCTACAAAGTGCAGTGGTATGTTTAAAGAAGTGTTGTATCTTTTTCTGGTACTTCTTTTCCTATGTCAGCTCAAGAGTTTATCAAATGGCATTTACCCTAGTGAGGTGATCAAAAAGAAATTCATATAGCAAAATTTACAACTCATAAGAAAATATGGTAGGATCTAAATTAACTTTGTGTTGAAACCTTCTATTTTCTTTTTCAATAAAAACCTATTTAATATGGCAGAGACTGCTGAGGGATTAGTATTCAAAAATTGTCTGTGTTCTTACTCAACTGCCTCAAGACCTCATTGATAAAGGTAATATAAGAAGTAATCAAGAGACAATGAGATTGTTCAGAAGGTACAGCCAGTCCCTCTCATGGAGCACGGTCAACAACCTGGTTCCCACAATACTGCCATCCTCACTGCTGAAGCTCTCTTGACATGCCTCTCAGTCAATTAACCTGCTCTGCTACCCTGTTTATTTACTTACTTACATCCTTACCTTCTTGCTTATGTATTATTTATTATTCACTTTAAATACTAGTTTTAGCCCCATCTCACCTTACCTCCAAGTCCCACCCTCCCACCTTACATATCTCCCCTCCCACCTGTTCCTCAGAATATTCCTTCCCTCCTTTTCCAGCCATCCGAGCTCCTCAAGTTGCATTAGGACTGAGCATGTCCTCTTCTCCTGAGGCCTATCAGGCAGTCCCTCCAGGAGGAAGTGATTAAAAAAAAAGCTGTCAGGAAAGTCCCTGTCAGATGCAATTCCCCCTTTCTTTACTTGAGGACCCACATGAAGCCTAAGCTGCCGGTCTTCTACTTTTTGTAGGGTGTCTAGTTCCAGTTCATGCATTGCCCTTGGTTGATGCTTCAGCCTCAACAGCGCCATCTGGGCCCTGGTTAGTTGGCTTTGTTGGTCTTCTTGTGGAGATAGTGTCATGTCCAGGTCCTTTTATTTTTCCTCGCACTTTTCCACAAGACTCCCTATGCCTCTCCCAATGTTTGGCTGTGAGTCTCAGGGTCTGTTTTGAGGCACTACTGGGTAGAGCCTCTCAGAGGACAACTCTGACAGGCTCCTGTCTTCAGGATTAGCAGAGTATTGTGAATAGTGCCAGAAATTGGCACTCTCCCATAGGGTGGGTCTTTGATTGGTCCAGGCATTGATTGGGCATTCCCTTAATCTTGGTTCTAACTGCTCTATCTGTATCCTTGTACATCTTGTAAGCAGGGCACATTTTGGGTCAAAGTTTTTGTGGGTGGTTTGGTGTTCGCCTTGCTCTACTAGGAAGAGACTAGTTAGAGGGTGTTCTCCTCAGTCTCTATGGCCTCTGCTCCTAGGAGTCTCTGCTTGAGTCTACCTCATATGCTCCCAGGAACCTACCTTGACTTAGGTTTCCAGCTTGTCACAGAGTTGCCCCCACCCTAAGTTTCTTTTTTTTCTATAAGCCTTCTTTCCTTTTGCTCCTGATCATCCCAGGTCTGATCTCACCCTTCATATTTCTCTGGGCCCCCTCTCCTACTTTGTTCCCTTTCTTTAACCACTACCTGTGTCTGTTCTATTTCCTCTTCTGAGTGAGATTTATGCATGCTTCCTTGGATCCATCCTATTACTTGTCTTCTTTGGGTCTGTACCTTGTAGTATGTATATTCTGTACTGTATAGCTAAAATCTACTTATAAGAGAGTACATATGATATGTACACCAATGGCTTAGGTTTTAAGTTTAACAATTAATCAATGTGACACCTTGAAAGCTAAAAACTTCTGTAAGGCAAAGGACACTGTCAATAGAAAGAAAAGGCAGTCTACACATTGGGAAAAGATCTTCACCAATCCTATATATATATACTGAAATGAGGCTACATCATATAAAAAGGTCAGTTCCTCAACTATGCTCATCTCTGCTTTATTAGTAATAGACAGAATCTGGAAACAACCTAGATGTCCCTCAAAAAAAGAATGGATAAAGAAATTAGCAAATTTACATAATGGAATACTATTCAGCTATTAAAAACAAAGAAATCAAGAACTATGCAGGCAAATGATGGAACCTGAAAATACTATACTGAGTAAGGTAACCCAGACCCAGAAAGACACAGGTCTCCTATCTTATGGAGCAGAATTAGCAGTGTTTGCAGCTCTCAAAATATATCCAGTATATTACAACATAATTTCTACAGAAAGAAAAGGGAATTAAAAGAAGTGTTGGGGTCATTAGATAGTCTTTAGTTGTAGGTGAGCTTTATTTTTTTCTTGACACCTTTGCCTTTAAACAGCTGACCCCACCTATTGTAACAAGATTTACATTTAATGAGAATCCTTTGCTTTGAAATCATTCCTAACAGAAGTCAATTGCTTTATATTTGTTCTTGCTAAAAGGTATATCTTCATTGCCTGAGTAGATAACATTATCCACATTCACCCTGGAAGTCTTTAAATACTTAACTCTCATCTGTTTCAATTATTTTTTAAAATATAATGAACAACAAATAAATATTTCCATATTTGTGTTGTAGAGAAAAACTGGCAAAATAAATGAATCTATTTTTTGGAATAAAATGGAAATGAAATCTATGTCATGATTTCTTCAAAGATTTTTGTTTAAATTTCAAATCCCAGATTTCAAATACGCAAGAACAAGCATACTCCCAATTTAAGTAAAATCACAATCAGAACTTTTGACATGTATGTCTAACCAAACTGGTCTGCAGAAAGATATTTCCAAGTTAGGTTCACATGATCAAAAAGCAGGATACTTCAACTTCAGGAAAAACAAACAAGCAAACATGCAAACAAACAAGAAACAAAAACCTAAAATGCATCTTGGAATCACATTGGAAAATATCTGATCTTATATTTGAGATTACTCATATAAGACCAGATTAATGACTTTTTCTCTTTGTCGTAGAGCTCTCAGCTGAGAACATGCCCCTGCTAATGGCTGAGAGACTCTCAGTGCCTATGAAAGTTACCGATCAGGAGTGCCTGTGTTTTTCTTGTCCTTTATTTCCACATTGTTTCACTTGTCAACGTAGTGATTCCACTCCGCCTCTAATAAAATCACTTCCGTTATGTCAGTGCAGGTTTGTTCACATTAGCTTTATTCTTATTTATATGAATAATAATGGCTTTTCTTTGATATGGTGATGATATTCAAAAACAAAAAGTGACAATAGACACAAATATCCTAACCCTTGGGAGGCTGAAGCAAAAGGAATGTGTATTAGTACCCATTATGGGCCTTATAACACAGTCTTTTCTCAAGGAAATACACACACACACACACACACTAACATACACAAAGTACACACAGATAACCATGGACCATTTGATAACAAAATGTTGAAAAAGCACAGGCTTCTATTTCTGTTTCAGGAACTTCTGTTCGGCTTTATTTTGGTGACAGAAAGAGTGCTGCTAATTCTGTGTTAACACTACATTTAGTCCACAGGCCCTTTATTTATATTTTAGAAGCCCTTCTTATCTTTATCCTGATTGCAGCATCCCCTAATTCTTCTCCTCCAAGTCCATCCCTCTCACCTCACACACACACACCACCCATGCCACTGTCGCTCACTCCTCTTCCCCTTCTTATCATAAGGGGGGGGGGGGGTTCTTCCAATGGATATCAACTAACCTTGGCATATCAAGTTGCAATAAGATTAGGCTCATCTCATTCTATTGAGTCTAGACAAGGTAGCTCAGTTAGGGGAAAGGGATCTAGTAGGCAACATAGGTGGAGTCCCACCTGAAGACCCAGGTGTACAACTAGTACATATGCGCAGAGGACCTAGGTCCATCCCATGCACGCACTCTGGTTGGCAGTTCAGTTTATATGAGTGCCTATGGGTCCAACATAATTGATTTTGTATGTGTTTGTGTGTCCTTGACCCCTCTGGCACCTTCAATCCTTTCTCCCCCTTACCCACAAGCACTTCTTAAAGCTTGGCTGTGGATATCTCATGCCTTTCTATCAGTTTCTGAATGAAGCCTCTCTGCTAAGCACTTCTCTGCAAATAAATCAGAAAATCATTAAAAAGTGTCAACAGTGGCCTATCTCTCAGGGCCTGGGTCTCAACTGGGCCAGTCATTGGTCGGCCCTTCCTTCAAATTCTGTTCCATCATTTATCTCATAGGCAGGGCAAGATGGTTTTGTGGCTAGTTTGGTGTCCTAAGCCCTCCATTGGAAGTCTAGCCTGGTTACAGGAGATAGCCTGTTCAGGCTCCATATTTCCTGTAGCTAGGAGTCTCAGCTATGGTCACCCTCATAAATTCTGAACAGGGGTTTAGGTCCTCTCTGTGCATGGTCTTTGGTTGGTGCATCAGCTTCTGTAGACCATACTGGGCCCATATACGTTGTCTCCATTGGTCTCCTTGCGGAGCTCCTGTCCCTTCCTGGTCCTTCTATTCCCCTATTCTTCTATAAGACTCCCTGCACTCTGTCTAATGTTTGGCTGTGAGTCTCAGCATCTGCTTTTATTCCCTTCTGGGTAGAGTCTTTCAGAGAACATCTGTAGTCAGCTTTCATTTTCTACACCCTCTTCATCCTCTTCCAGGGTCTGCTGTATTTGCCCTTCTGAATGAGAATTAAGTTTCCTCGCTAGAGTCCTCCTTGTTATTCAGCTTCTATAGGCCTGTGGAGTGTAGTATGATTATCCTGTATTATTTGGCTAATATCTGCTTATAAGCGGGTATATACCATTCATGTCTTTCTGTGTCTGTTGTTATCTTACTCAGGATGATCTTTTCTATTTCCATCCATTAGTCTGCCCATCTGAGCATGAGGTTCTTTCTTTCATCTCTTGTATTCTGTTGTTCATGCTTGTATTTGTAGATTCAACTCTCTTTCCTAGGTTTTCTAACTCCAGGATTTCCATAGCTTGTGCTTTCTTTATTGCTTTTTTAATTCCATTTTCAGATCTAGAACAGTTTGACTCATTTTCTTCACCTGTTTGGTTGTATTTTCCTATATTTATTTAAAAGACGTACTCCTTTTCTCATTAGAGACTTATATCATCTTCATAAGATTGCATTAAACGTCATTTTCCCTATGATTCAGCCATGATAGGATATCCAGAGCTTGCTGGGCTATATTGCCCTGGCTCTTGTTGATTACATTCTTACTCTGGCAGTTGGGCCTCTGGTTGTTCCTGTTGCTGGCAGGCCTTGAGGAATGCAAGTAAAGTTGTGGGCCAGAAAAATGACCTTTTCATTTTTTTTTAATTTTTAAATAATTCTTTTTTTAATTAATTTTTTTATATCAATCACAGGTTAGGTACTTTGAATCCCAGGCATAGCCCCCTCCTTTTTCTCCCTCCTCCCTGCCCCCTCCAAGTCCAACAACAGGGGAGGACCTCCTCCCCTTCCATCCAACCCCAGCTCATCCTGTCTCCTCAGGGCTGGCTCCAATGTCCTCCCCTGGGATCTAGCCAGTCTGTCACTCCCAAGCTTGTATGGGGGAGGGTCTAAGAGTCAGCCATCAAGATCTTGACTGAAACAGTCCCTGTTTCCCTCACTAGGGTCTTCAGTCCTACAACGAGATCATGGGCCCCATCTGTGCTGGGGTTCCAGGCCACATCCACACATGGTCCTTGATTGTAGAAACCGTCTCATACAAGAACTCTGTGCCCTGCTCAGTTTGGTCTTTGTGGAGATCTTGTTCTCCCCAAGTCTCACCAACTTCGCCAGATCTATCATTATTTCTCGCCCTCTGCCAGAGGCTTGATCTCTAGTCTTAATATCTGCTCTGATACATTGACCTCCCCAGAGGACCTCTTTGGCATTCTCCTGTTCTGTTGCTTGTTTTCTCCTCCACTCAATGTCCATCCCATTTATTCATTCAAACAAGCATTGATCATACCAACCTGGGTCCTCCTTCCTGTATATCCTCTCTAGGTGTGTAGATTTCCACTTGATCTTCCTATCCTATAGGTCTATATAAGTGAGTATATACCATATGTTTCTTTCTGCTTTTGGGATACCTCACTTAGGATGATCGTTTCCAGGTCCCACCATTTGCCTGCGAATTTCATGATTTCCTCCTTCTTAATTACTGGGTAGTATTCCATTGTGTAAAAGTACCACAATTTCTGTATCCATTCCTCAACTGAGGGACATCTGGGTTGTTTCCAGGTTCTGGCTATTACAAATAAAGCAGCCACGAACATGGTTGAGCAAATGTCCTTGTTGTGTACTTGAGCAACTTTTGGATATAT
>JAQQSO010005334.1:0-12132 GCA_028658305.1 Pachyuromys duprasi
ACCTTCCTATCCTATAGGTCTATATAAGTGAGTATATACCATATGTTTCTTTCTGCTTTTGGGATATCTCACTCAGGATGATCGTTTCCAGGTCCCACCATTTGCCTGCGAATTTCATGATTTCCTCCTTTTTAATGATGCACTGAGTTTTAAGTACAAAAAGAATGAATTTTCTTCATAATGTCATAGAAAATTAAATGCCTTTGTAAAATCTTGTCCCAGGTTTGGAGAGATGGCTCAGTGGTTAAGAGTACTGGCTGTTCTTCCAGGAGGCAAGTTCGATTCCCAGCATCCACATGGCAACTAACACTCACATGTAACTCCAGTTCCAGGTGATTCTGGCTTCCCTAGGCAATGGATGCACATGGTGCACAGACACATATACATGCAGGCAAAATGCCTATACACATAAAATAAAAAGAAATAAATCTTAAAAAAATTCTTGCCTTAAAAATGGTTTGTGTCTTAAAGTAACTAACAGTAGATAATCATTTATTCCTTATATATGTCTATTATCTGTCTATCCATCCATCCATCTATGTGTATATGAAATGTCTATAATCAAACATTTATATATTTTTAAAAAGTATAAAAATTTATCAAAGAATATATATAAAATAATGCTTACTTTACAGCATTCAAAGGAATAGAAAGGTTTAGTGTTAAAGGTGAATTTATATGAATGCTTTGAAAATGTTTTATTTACTTGTAATAATACTTTCATTCAGCTTGTTGGCAATAAAGGACTAAATCAGGTTGCCAGATACAGCTTTAGAAGTTCTACTTCATGAGATATTCAGAAGTACAACTGAGCTGGACAGCAGAATGAAAGACAACCAAGGAATGGATCCTAGTGTTTTGAAATGAAAACCTAGGTATCTACTCACCAAAGTGAAGTCCCAGTGTGGGCCAGGTGTTAGAAATGTGAAGGAGCTGCCTCTCCGAAGGGAACATCTATCGACAGAGTCAGATAAACAGAGTAAGGTATGCGGCAGAGAAAAAGCCGTCATTCTATCATTTTAGCAGTCTCAAAACTAGTCAAAAGAGTGGTCCAGTGCCAGCAGCCTGAGAGAGCAACACCCCCGTGACAGCACCCAGAACAGAACAGGGCATATTTTATCACCAGAATCTTTACACTGAAAAGAGACTATATAAAATTAATGGAAAGATTACTATTACAGAACAACTTTGCAAACCAAACAGTTCCTCTAAGGAGTCTATACACAACTCAAAAACATAAATTCTATTAATGCACAACAACTTTAATAATTATTTTGTTAATAATAAAAACAAATGAATGTGTATCTACACTTGGTATAATTCAAAACTTATGCCTAATGTTTTAAAACAAGTAAAAAAAACATTACTACAATAAACTAAAATTCTGTTATTTACATTACTGTAAATTTTTAAAAATCAGAGGTAAAGCAAGAGAGTCCTGTTGCAGAACTTGCCTTTACATTTCTACAATATAGGACTGGAGACACACAAAATTTAAATGTTCACATTTACAAAATATGTAAAAAAAATCATAAAACACAACACAGGTAATACCTATCAGCTACACTGTTAGTCACTTAAAATGTATAGACCATGGAACAAAGATTTTTCTCTCATGTGGGTAACAGCAGCCAAATAAGGAAAGCCTAAACAAACAGTCCTGAGCCTGCTGAAGCAAGGGAATGATTATCACTTGCCTTTTGGCTGAGATGCAAATGGGTAAGAGGAGTCTGAGCTTTAAAATGGGACAAAAGGGGAGGCTCAAGTATAGCCTGGTTGGAGCTGTCATGGGGAAACTGTTGGTGGGCTTGCCAGAAGAGGACACAGTGTAGTAACCTACTGTGACTTACATAATCGGGCTTTTCTGGTTGATTCTAAGATGTAAGCGTGGGGTTGGAGACATGGCACATCAGTTAAGAGCACTTGCTGCTCTTGTAGAGGACTTGGGTTCTCAGCATCCACACAAGGTGGCTCACAACCACCTATTAGTCAAACTCCAGGGATCTGATACCCTCCTTTGGCCTTCATGGGCACTAGGCACATACACAGTGCATATATACTCATGCAAGCAAAATACTCACAAATTTTATAAAATTAAACCTTAAAAAAACAATTTAAGATGTAGGCAGGGCAAAATTTTAAAGCAGACTATTACTAATAAAATTCTAGTCAGTTTAGACCAACTGTTACACAAGTTATTAGCTTCTTGGCTAGGTCCATTTGACTACTACCTTCACCCTCATGCATGACCTTTCTTTACCATATATTACTATAGCATTACAGATGGCAAAATTTACAAGCTTAAATCAAACAAAAGGGTTCTTATACTTTTTAAAGTTAAATATAAGCAGAAGTGTGTATTTCAGCAAAGGCAATAAAGGAAAAATGGCTATCAGAAGGGCTCACCAAAGAAGAGTAAAACTGGCTGTTAAGATAACTTAGCCCGTAAATGGCACCTATCACCAAATCTACCACCTTATGTTTGATCTCTAGGGCCCACAAGGTAAGAAACACAGACATGCCTATATCCCACATATACAAAACAAGTAAATAAAAATGAAATAATTTTTTCATAGAATGTATTTTGATCATATTCTGCTCCCTCTCCCAACTCCTTCTAGATACTTCCCTAGCCCCCCATCTTCATAATTTCTTTCTCTCAACAGGAAAAACAACAAAAAAAGGAAAAGTGAAACACACTTTAAAAAAAAAAAGACAGTAAGACAAAAAATTACTAAAACAAAACTTGTACATATGCACAACACACATAAAAACAAACAAACAAACAAAAACATGGTGTCTGTGTGATCCACCTATCTCTGGTATGGTGGTCTGAGTAAGACAGGCCTCTACAGGCTTATATATTTGAATGCTTAGTCATCACTGGAACTCTTTGAAAGGATGAGAAGAACTAGGAAGTATGGCCTTGTTGGAGGAAGTGTGTCATTTGGGAATGGGTTTTGAGGTTTCAAAAGCCCTTGCAGGCCCAGTCAGACGGCCTTGTCTACAGGTCTGGATGTAGAACTCTGTCACTTCTCTAGTACCATGTCTGCCTGTGTGCTGCCATTCTTCCTGTCTAGCTTCTGATTAGCAAGCCTCCAATTAAATGCTTTTATAGAGTTGCCTTCATTCTGGTGTCTCTTTACAGCAACATAACATTGACTAAGACACCTGGGGATGAAGCTTGCTCTGGATTGTGGTCGATAAACCAGTAACACTCCATCGGAAAACAAACAAACAAAATTCCCTTTCAGAGCAGGTATCAGCTGCAAATAGCTTCTCGGTTCTGGGTGGGAATTTACGGCCATTTCCCATTCTCAGTGCCGGGACTGTGTCTGTTTGAGCTTGTTGCAGGTATTGTGCATGCTTTCAGTCTCTGCGAGTTTAGATTTGTACCAGCCCTGCTAGGTCTGGAAGATACTGTTTCCTTGAAGTTATCTACCAACTCTGGGTCTTAGAATCTTTCTGTCTCTTCTTCAAAGGAGAGGTGTTTGCTAGGACAGTTCATTTAAGGCTGAATGATCCAAAGCATCTTACTCTCTATATGTCAACTTGACACAGCTCTTTATCTGGAAAGAGGGCACCTCAAGTGAGAAAATGCCTCCATCAGATTGCTCTATAGCAAATCTGTAGCAGAATTTTCTTGATTAATAATTGCTGCGGGAGGGCCCTATTTAATGTGGGTGGTGACAACCTGGCGCATTGGAGGATGTTTGTGCACTGTGTTTGAATGCTGGTCTCTGTACCCAGCAATCTGGTGACAGTCCAGGCATTGGCATTGTGATTATTTTGAAGCATCTCCCATCTCAATGCAGTGTAAAAATTGTTCTCTATCAGTTCTGACTGGCTAATAAAGAGCTGAACAGCCTATAGCTGGGCAGGAGGGTTAAGGTGGGACTTTCCATCCTGTGTTTCTCCACTGTCTCTACATTAGTTCTTGCCTCCAGGTTCCTGCCTTGAATTCCTGCTCTGACATCCCTGGATGATGGACAACAAGCTATAACATGAAAAACCCTTTCCTCTCCAAGTTGTTGTTTTTGTTTGTTTGTTTTTTTGGTTATGTTATTTATCACTGCAAAAGAAAGCAAACCAGGAAAAGTATGATGGAGAATTATAAAACCAAAGCTATCAAGTAATTCCATAATGTTATATTGACCTTAGAATTTGATATCTGACAGCTGAAAAAAAAAGGTAGCTTTTGAGAATCTTAAAAAAAAAAAGCTAACTGGAAAATACATCCAATTTGATGATAATATTCTTTTAAACACTACCAGCAATCAGTTTACAGTAGCAGTACCTTCCTCCCCTTACAATAATGTTTCTATTTATTTTGAACATCATGGGGAAAAAAAACCTGCCCACAAAACACATGTGACACTACCAACTTCTAATATTTCTGGAAGGCATACTCTCTTGTTTTTCCCTTTTTAAAAAGAGTTAGACTCAAAATGTAATCACTATCTTAAATTCTTGTGGGAAATCTAATCTATTTAGTGTGACAGTGCCAACTTCTAATATTTCTGGAAGGCACACTCTCTTTTTTTCTCTTTTTAAAAAGAGTTAGACTCAAAATGTAATCACTATCTTAAATTCTTGTAGGAAATCTAATCTACAAGATTAGATTAGTGTGGCAGGGTTTCATCTAAGAGGACCCTGAACCTCTGATCTTCCTCCCTCTACTCAAGGGTACTGAGATAACAAACATATGCCAGCATGCCCAGTACTAGGAGAGGCTGGGGGTCAAACTCAGGGCCTTATGCATGCTAGACAAGCAGTCTCCTTTTGGGGCTACATCTCCAGCCCTATTCATTTTGCATTCTAAACCAACAATCCTCCCAGACTCAGGGATTAAACAGGGAGTTAGTTCCTGTCTTCTCAAGCCTGGATGAAGTATTCCTTTTATTTGCATCTATAGAACACTATCACTAGTCATTTTTACCTAACACTTTTTAACTTGCTTATTTTTCCTACTAAATTACTTTCCACCTCTCTATTCTTTGTATCTGGCACTCATTTATTTTTTCTGAATAAATCACCCATTTTTTTCAACCTACTGCAAAATATTCTTACTTCAATGACTCAATGCAAGGTGATAAACTCTTATATGAAAGATGTGAAAATAGCCTTGTGGTGGTACCCTTCTGTAATCCCAGTACCTGAGACAGGAGATGAGGAGTTCAAACTACCCTTGGCTACATACTGAGTTCCAGGCCAGTTTGGTGAAACTTAGCCTTAAAACGAATAAAAAAACCAAACAAATCCAAAATGTTGAAAATAGTGTAAATGAATTTAATATACTTAACCAATATAAGACTCTTAGAAATATAATTGAATAAAGATCCTCTAACATAATATTGGGTATCTCATGCAACTTATTAAATATCTGTATCCAAAGTCACTAGTAACATACACCATATATATGAGCATGTGTGACTGTACAATTTTCTCAAAGTTCTTAAATCACTAAATTGAAATTCTTTTAAAAAACACTTTTACATTTATGTATATATGTATACAAGTGTGTATAGTATGTGTAGGTCAGAGAGCAACTTGGAGGTAGTCTTTCTCTTTCCATTATGTGGGTCCTCCACATCACACTCAGGTCAGGATTAGCAGCACTAAGCCATTTTACTGCCTGGATTTTAAGTTCTTAAAATGAAGGTCCACCAGGTACTAACTATAATAAGTTCATCTCTGTCACTTCGTTTCCTCATTTGCTTCACTTCAGTTTAGTCACCTGGTTTGAAGTTCCCTGAACAAACCCAGTAGGATTCTTCTTCAAAAACTTTATACTTGCTGCTCCTCAAATTCCCATGTCTCCATCCTCCCCCTTCCAATTGCATTATTACAAGAGACTTTCCCTGTAATCTCTTAAAAATAGTAACTATCAGGGTTGGAGAGATGGCTAGCAGTCAAGAGCTCTGGCTGCTCTTCCAGAGGACCTGGGTTCAATTCCCAGTACCCACATAGCAGTACATAACTGCCTGTAACTCCAGTTTTAGGAGATCTGACACCTTCACATAATCATATATGCAGGCAAAACACCAATGCATATGAAATAAAAGTAAATAATTAATTAAAAAGAGCACTTGTTGCTTTAACTCTTGCTAGGCCTTGGCTGACTTCACTATGTGATCAACCTCTCTCCACAGCAAAAGCTCCGCCTACTTTTGTTCTCTACCGTCCTCACTCTCTATAACAGTGTGTGATATCAGGGCGGGGCCAGTGCTGAGCCAGTGAGGAACATCACATTCATCTTTTGGAAGTCCTCCTTTTCTGGTCTCCGTAACAAGTCTTTCCTGATTCTCCTAATTTTCCGACTCAAAACGACTTCTTCCTGCACTTTGACTTCATCTTAAACACAGGCTCTAACTTGAACAGGGTAAGTTTCAGAAGGCAAGAACCAGGTAAATGGATTAAGTTACCTTAAACTTCAAACTAATAAATACCAGAACCAAATGAAAGAATCTAGCTCTTTTCATAGCTACTTAATATAGTGGGTTTACCCATGCCTTGTTAATGAAAGTAAGGTGTCTGTTTATGCCTCAAAACCGGTTGGCATGCCTGGTTATAGGTTATATAAAAGATCAGTTTAAAAATCATGTCAAATGATCTGGATGTGGTGGTACACACTGAAATCCTAGAACTGAGGCTGAGGAAGACAGACCAGTTTTTTTGGCATAAAGGTTTGGTGCCTGCTAGGGTGACAATTCCTTCACCACCAGTTCAATGAGTTTTGGTCTGTGTACCTGCATCCCTCCAGGTTCAGTAGAGAACACCTCTGGTTCAGAAGTACAGTGTGGGTTTGTGGCCAGCCTCTCTAAGTAGTGAGTTCTGGGATGACCAACTTACATAGTAAGAACTTGTCTCAGAAACACCCTCCTTCTTCCCCCAAAACAAAAAACCAAATCTTGTCAAGTAGACTATAAGGACATCTGAAAAGATGCAGCAGACACAGGACTGGTACTTTTACAAATTAAAAACTGACAGACAAGATTTATGTAGACTTCTCTGCTCAAGCCCATGCTAAGCACTTAAGTGCACATTGCCTTACATGAAGTAGACACGATCATAACTCGACACAGAACTCGAACAAAGTTACACACCTTGTAACTTCAACAGAGTCCAGCATAATAATGAGGAACCACTATATTCAGTATTTAAGACAACTTTTCATATTTCGAGGGTCAAAATAATTACAGAGGGGTCCAGACAAATGACATTTCAATTTCCCATTTGATAAAAACATTGTGATTTCGATGGCCTCTCTTCCAGACACCTAGACATGAAGGCACAACAGAGAATGCGAAAATGTGCTGATAACTGAAAGGCCAAACAGTGTCTTTCTCTGATCTCTTCATTCCGAAAGCCTGGCCTATTCTGTTCTGCAAAACACATTTCATTCAAACAACCGCTTTTAATCTCAAAGGGCTGGTGACAACTCCTTCCCGCACCACAGGTTCCATGACAGTTTTGGTCTGGGCACCTGCATCCACAACTCGTTTTTCGTAGAGAAGAGGTCTGGTGCAGAAATATGGTTCCTCAGGAATAGGTTAAACAGGACTGTCAACAAGTCCGCCCCTCTTAAGCAGGGCCGAGCATTTGTTTGTTTGTGGTCTCAGCTCAAGGCGAGTTCTCGGGGTCCCCCGCCTGGCCAGCGCACTCTCCTCCGGCGGGTTCCTGCATTCTGCTGTCTTTCCCCAGCCTCCCCGGCTCCATTCCCAGTCCTCGGCAATCTCCTGATTCTGCCGCTCAACCCCCTCAGGAGTCTCCGGACTCCAACCCAGGCTCGGGTAACCGGGATCCATGCCTGGCTCTCCCCACCCACCTCCTGCCACACTCACCTTCCGTCCGCCGCCGGCCCGGGTGTGTCCGCCGGATGCCCCGCGGCTCGGTCCTCGCAGAGCACTGAGGCCCTGCGGCTTCTTCTCCGCGGCCGGGACTGCTTCTGAGCCGCCGGTTCTGGCTCCATGTCGGGGGAGAGGGGGTGGGGCGGTGGCCCAGTGCCCGGGAGACCGATCGTGGCGGGCACAGTGCCCGCCAGCTTCTGCAAGGCAGTAAATTGTCTTCTAGCAGAGGGCCGCTACCGCCATCATCCGGGGATTTGAAAATGGCGGCTGCCCAGCGATCAGCCAATCAGAGAGCGGGAAGCGGTTGCTAGGCTATGTGGAGTCCCGCCCCAGTCCAGAAGCCAGCACAGCAGTTTTAGGAGATTGAAGAGCAAAGGGAAAGTGGTGGGGTGAAAATCGGGGGTTTGGGGGTTTTATCTAACGCCATTCTTGAATCTCCCACAGGCAGTCTCTATTCACTGGAACTTCGCTGCAGGGCAGGACAAAGGACTGGAGGCTGTTGAGAGACAGGTTGAAAGGAATGACCCCAAACCAAGGCTCAGTTGGGCAGAAAAAACACCAAGTTATTCGTGTGGGATATATGCGCAGTTGCCAAAGACATTAACTGTGTTCACAGGGATGTGTCTAGATAACCAGTGAAATCTAGTTATGTCCCCCTGTCTTCCAGTAAGTGGGACAATGTCGCCTTACCAAATGGAAAGGACTGCTTCCTCTGCTTGCAAGAGTACAAAAGGTGAAGCATCAAACAAAGGACCTTCTTGGGTTATTATATGAAGATTGCTACATAAAAACATTCTTTAATTTTAAATATTGCTAACGATCTTACACGTAGTATCTCTATTTTTGGTAAGAGGTTATCCTAAAAATTAACACTATGTGTAAGTAAGATATTAAAGACTTTGTACATAATAAAAAAGGTAAAGACAATCCAAATGAATGATTGGGAGATATCGAAATGCAACTTATTGAATAGAAAGACTACCTACAGCTTACAAAAATAGGCTTCCCCAGGGAAGAACATACCAATTAGTTATCCAATACCAAATGGTCAGACCTGAAAACATATACACTTTTATTGAGCTGACTTAGCAGGCTGTATTTATGTATTTAGGAACATATATGCATATATTCACGTAACAACAATTAATGAAAAAGAGGTCATGAATTTGAAAGATAGCAAAAAGGAGTATAAGGGAAGGTTAGGAAGGAGGAAAATATCTGTGAGTTTGTTGCCAGCCTGGTCTACAGAGTGAGTTCCAAGATAGCCAGGGCTACACAGAGAAACCCTGTCTCGAAAACCAAACCAAACCAAACCAAAAAAATTTAAAAAGGTATATAATAAAATAAAACATTGCAATTTTAAGTAAATACATGAACTATAAAACTGTGCTGGATAGTTTTATGTCAACTTGACACATGCAATAGTCATCTAAAACATTGGGCTGTAGACAAGCCTGTAAAGCATTTTCGTAGTGATTGATGTGGGAGGGCACTGCTCATCACGGGTGCTCCTGATGTTCCTGGTTTTATAACAAAGCAGGCTAAGCAAGACTTGAGGAACAAGCTAGTAAGAAGCACTCCTCCCTGGCCTCTGCTCGGCTCCTGCCTCCAGGTTTCTGTCCTGACTTCTTTTGATGATGAACTGTGGTATGGAAGTGTAAGCTGAATAAACTCTTCCCTCTCAAGTTTCTTTGGTCATGGTGTTTCATCACAGCAATAGTATCCCTAATTAAAACAAAAACTGTAATTAATTATAAATCACTATAATTATAAAGAAATAAAAGCTGAAATCAATACAGTAGATGGAAAAATTTTTGGCAGTTAAAATATTTTTATTTTTATTTTCTTGATTGAAAATTTTCTTAAACGTGAGATATTGAGTTTGTATCTCATTTATAAAGAAACATTTTAGCTTTTCAAATGATATAAAATTAAGGAGTAAAATTTCCTCATTAATAGCCCCCTATTCTATTCCATCCTGTTTTTCTCAGAATAGTGAAAAGAAAGTACTGTTTCTAATAAGCACAGAAATGCCATCCATGCAATGGGTCTCTACCCAGAGTATTATGGAATGCAGACATTTCAGAGGAACCACACACTCTCACCTACAGAAGCAAGTTAGTTTGTCTCTAGCTCCACAGCTAAGGAGACTGGTTTTGATGTTCTCACCACAGGTAGTCAGTCTTTTGAGAACTTGTAACATTTGCTGTCAAAGTGATAGATACTCTAAGATGCCAATGTGGGGACTGTGTGAGTTGTGCAGGAAAACTCTTTCAATGCTGACTTACTTGGGAATTATTTTACTTAATTCCTCATTAACTAATTGAATATCTTCAAAGACTTCAGCCAGGTTTTAGCACAAGGAAGGGAACTGAAGACACATTTTAATTGGAGAACTTCCATGGTGTATTGAAGCAAATGGAAGGAAACTGGACTATTGTATTAGTTACTGTTCTGTGGTGATAAAACAACATGACCAGAGCAACTTACAGAAGGAAGAGTTTATTTGTGTTTACGTCTCTAGAGAGATAAGAGTTCATCATGGTTCATCATGGCAGTAAGCTGCAGGAATGGTGTCAGGAGCAGAACATTGAAAGGTCATGTCTTTGACTGAAAATATGAGGATGAGAAAGTGACATGGAAGTGGAGTGAGGCAATGAACTCCCAAAACAAATCCCCAGTGGCGTAGTCCCTCCACCCGAGGTTCCATTGCACAAACATCCCCAGACAGCACCACCAACTGGGAACTGGGTGTTTGAAGACTTGAGCCTATGTGAGACCTTTCTCACTCAAGCCATCAGAACTACGCTCTGAGAGTTGGTCATATAAACCTGGAAAAGGTTAGTGAAATCCTACAAATGTACAATAAATTGGCCTTCTGTTGTCTAAATGTCTTGCCCTCCTCCCTCTGCTGCACTCCAGATTCAGTTTCTTTCTCTGCCTAGGACAGTATTAAATACATGACCTTATGTCTTCAACTCTCTGCAAACTGACCCTGCCTTGAACATGTTTTTCAGGTCGGGGTTGATAAAATTGGTCATATTTAGTCTTTTATTTGTTTATATAAAATTGGATGCTAGGTCTCTCTCTGAGTAGATAATCTCACTAATTTGATTACAGCTAAGCATTAGCTATATTTCTTCAAGTGTAGATTGATTTTTCCTCCTAAAAGTCTTCAGTCATATGCATTGACATTAATCATTGTAAAAGCTGAGAAGAAAAATGTGTGAGCTGAGAAGGGACAATTAATCAGAAGTATAATTTTTGGATTCTATGTCTCTCTCTCTCTCTCTCTCTGTGTGTGTGTGTGTGTGTGTGTGTGTGTGTGTGTGTAAGAGGCCAGAAGAGGGCGTCAGATCCTCTAGAACTGGAGTTACAGGTGGTTGTGAACCACCCAACTCAGATTGTCAGAGCCAAACCTGGGTTTCTAGAAGTCAGCAAGTATTCTTATGCCCTTACTTGTCATCTCTCCAGCCCCTGTGAGCTGGCTAGTTTTATGTTCAACTTGACACAAACTAAAGAGTCCTCGGAGAGAAGGGAACCTTAGTTAAGAGAATGCCTCCATAAGACTGAGCTGTGTGCACACCTGTAGGGCATTTTCTTAATTAGTGATTAATGTGGTAGAGCCTAGCCCATCGTGAGTGGTGCCATCCCTGGGTTGGTGGTCCTGAGTTCTATAAGAAAAAGAGCTGAGCAAGACAAGAAGAACAAGCCTGTAAGCAGCATTCCTCTATGGCCTCTGCATCAATTCAGGCCTCCAGATCCCTGCCTTGCTTGAGTTCCTGTCCTAACTTCCATGATGATGTAGAAGCATAAAATAAACCATTTCCTCCCCAACTTGCTTTTTCATCATGGTATTACACTGTAGCAATAGAAACCCTGAGTAAGACACTCTAAATAGACACTCTGATATTTTCTTTGTTTTCTCTTCTTATTTAGGACTGATCTTTGCCCATACTACAGCCTGATCTTGTCTGTATTTAAAATAGTTTGAACCTTATTCAAGGAGAAGAGAACCTGTGAAATATGTATTGTTGGTATAATGTTCTTGTGGAATGTACCCTTGTTCGTTAAAATGCTGATTTCTCTACCCCACTATTTTGTTTCAATCCAGACATTGCATTGTGATGCTTATTCTTTTTTTTTTAATTTATTTTTATCTCAGTCACAGGTTAGGTACTTTGAATCCCAGGGGTAGCCCCCTCCCCCATTCCCTCCTACCCTCCCACTCCCTCCCTCATCTCCTTCTTCCCCGCCCCCTCCAAGTCCACCAACAGGGGAG